>NW_019060918.1:16425-31991 GCF_000696155.1 Zootermopsis nevadensis
GACAGAAATCTTCTGACATCTGTCAACATTTATTTACGGTTAAGTAAATAAGTCTGTAAAACGCCAGTGAATTTCTACCAGACTACATGGCACAACATCCCAGACGACAGTCGGCTTCAAAGACTCACCGTCGCCACGGGCATCGACAGAGGAGCGTCAATGTCCTCCATGTTATTTTCCTGCATCTCGCTTTCCTCATTTTTTGGTTCAGATACAGCGAGACTATGGTACAGGAACTTTGACATCAAACTCTTCTGTTGCAGAGCACAACGGCTATTATTCTTGTGGAACAACCGCTTCTCCTGTTAACAGATACGTTCGGCCTTGGATCTTTAACGTGTCCGTAATGATGGTGATTGCTTCGGGAACTCAGATACTCAAATTTCCTGCTATTTATGGGACCTGACAATTCATCACCATGCTCACAACAGTCTATAACTATATGATACATTTTAATATTATCCTCCCACATGCATGTGGCTGATATACAGTGGTTAAGAATGTGACTCGATGCTTTCTGACCTGCATACATTGTACAGCGACAAATATGAGGATTACTTTGAAGGATAAACTACAGACGTCAAAGGAAACAGTCACACCTACTGTATGGGATTATTCCAACACTTACTGACAGGAATGGGGGTGTGAGGTGGGGGATGGGGAACTAAAATCAACCTCCGAAGCCAAGATCCAAATTTCTGACTTACCACAATTACAGCAAAAATCCTGACCACTCATGCACGCAGTAGATAAGCCATAATATACGATAATAACCTTTAGAAAGATTTCAATTAATTTTTAAACATTAGGAGTTCGTCGACAGAGTAATATGAGTAAGTATTTAAGTATCATTTTCATGCTACTTTAAATTGCGAGATTTTATTCTGGAGACTTTTGATGTATTACCTTGTCATTCAATGATTTCAGTACGTGATCGAAAAAGAATTTCTTCAGCCACTCCCACTCTGTTTCTGCAGTCCGTAGCAGGTGTTTATGTATATCAAACTCATCAATAAGCAGAGTGTTCTCAATCCGATGTACCATCATGCTTACCTGCAAAAAGCACCAATAAAATTAAAAAATATATAATCTCAATCCCAGCACCTCTCACATATATCTTACTGAAACACCAAATGAGGCAATAATAAAGTGATAATAAATTTATTGCAACATTCAGTTTCAAATAAGAAATGATTCTCAAAAACCAAATCCCACCCCAATTTAATACTACTAACAAATGTTGCAGTTTTAATGATCTGCAGGAGGCCGTGTTTGAATTTCAACCCAGAAACCAAATACCATGAGAATTTTCAAGGCACTGCTCAGTCTCTCCAAGCAAATGCTGTGACAATGCTTTAAAGTAGGCCATTATTACTTTATTCCACATCTTTTCCAATTCATCATTTTTAATCATCCTATATTAATGCAGGTATTTGGAAAAGCATAATTAAATAAACCTAGACACTATTACAGGAAACTAACCGGCCCTTTACTGTACGGGATCTTCAACAGTTTCTTTATATTCTCTGCGTCCGAAACAACATCCACTTCACCCACACAATCCGGAAACATGTGAGCCATCCGGAAACTGAAATGTTCACGTGACATAAGAAACACGTTTGTACATGGAAACCTGATTCAAAAGTTTTGGCACAACTAATGAAACACAGATTAAACTTTATCAATAAAAAATATAAATTGTTAGCCCCAGTTCATACGAACAACAACTATTTATGATCACCTTAATATTTATACAATCTAATGGTTTAATGTTATGCATAATTTCCACAAGTACAGAATCCTACCACATTACACTTGTCGGATAAAGCCATCAAGTTTGTAATTGTTAAATAACAAAAATGTTACACTGTAGGTACATTTATTGTCTATCTCCGCATAAAATGTTGTGTTCTTTGAACATGTGGTACATTCATTACCACCACAAAACAGATAATTGAACACTGAGTTTGATATCACGTTGTTTATGAACTACGCAAACATAACCTCAACAAAAGCTATATATGTTTTATAATATATTACCACACGAAATTTCAGAAACCTGCATTAAGTAGAAAAAATGTAATTTCCAACTCATAAGTCTCCATAGTCCTATGATGGTATAACTGACGGCAGAAAATTTAAAAATACAGAGGTGACACATCTGATTTATTAAAAATTGAAATATTTCAATCATAAAAATTGCATTATTTTACACTGAATAATGTTAACCTTTCATTCATTTCAAAAATTTGCTTTGGTGACCATGTTAAAAATATAATGTCAATTTTTCTTAAATGTCATGACCAAGTTTCATTAAAATCAGCCTCAATTAAAAAAATTAATTAGAAAAACATTCATCTCAACATTCATGGCTGAATTATTCCTTGGAACTTGAACTTTGAATATCAATGCTGAATTTCATAACCTGTTGTTAAAAGAAGACTCCATTTAAACTTCCCAATTTTATTCTACGAACACACACAAAAACAGAACTGATATCCTCTTCACTATGATACGTACCTTGAAAACCCTGAAGAATGGGGTGATACATATTGAAGGCCATATGATTCAGCAGAACTGCTTAGCCAATTGGAAGGTGGCAAATTCAAGTCTGTATTACACTGTAGGAGGGCAAAGTTCGCGTAGGATTGTACAGATGAATATTTAACAACTGCAGTTGATTTAACATGCTTACGAGGGGAATCTGGAGATGGAGCCAGCCTCCAATTCTCCATTCCTCTAGCATCATCTTGTACGTCTGCCGAATACTAGACAAACACAATAAAACATTCACAGAATGTACAGCTGTAAATATATTTGTCAACATTAATAATTAACAATTCCAGCCATAACCTCCAAGGGAGTTGTAATTTTTATAATTTAAAATACAGTGTTACTGTGATAAGCCAGTTTCACCTTAATCTATCTCAAAATAAAAGTTTCATGTGACCAGTATCTGGTATTATATACTCTATAAAAACAACAAATCATACACAGGTTTCAGAATTTTTATATCATTTAATAAACTGGATAGATGGCCAAAATTTTGCTCCACCAATCAGTACCTTCATATCCAACTCACCACCTATTGCTTGCCTGAAATAAGGCTTCAAAACATACCCAAACACCAAGCATTTACCCTGAAGATCACAACTACAATGTTGGACAATTTTCAAAATTTGAGTCGGTCCATCCTCAAGAGCCGAAGTTACAAATATTAATTCAGTTGAAAGCCTTCTGCTACATGACACAAGTTGATTGTGAAGAAAATTTTTCATTACTAAAACAATAAACCTTGCACCTTGCATTAAAAATTAATTTCCCCCTCCCCCAAACTTGCAACTTCCTAACATTGCAAATGATGAGCACCATTCACCAAAACTGGCAAGGAACACTTCAATAAAATTGTTTGCAAATGTGTATACAAACTGGAAATTTGTTTTAATCTGTTAATAGTGCGAATGGGGGGGGGGTGACCAATAAATACTCTGCTGATTGGTGGGGGGGGAGGTACTTAATATGCCGACAGCCACGGGTGCGGTGTGCGAGGATTGACAAAATTTAGTAAAACTTTCACACCATACTCGTTCTTCTGTCCGCTTTAAAAAAATCCCCTGCCTGACACATTGAACAGGAATGAGTGTTCAAGCATAGATCTCGAAGACCGTATATATCACATACGCACAAGTTACTTATGTCAGTACCAGGCCACATACCTCTCTTTCACACGGCTGTGTTTGATTACCTTCCATCGATATTCCTCTTTATAACACTTAATTCAAATTTCACAAAGATCCACAGTCTTCTCTGCAATAAATTACAGGTTAGGCAACAAACAAATTTCTTTGTACCAAGGTCAATTTTCACAGCATCGTGAAATTATGAAACTTGTTAGCACGCAGGTCCGTTCACATTTGATTTGTTTAGCTCTCGATTCTCCAAACATTGACTGTATAACAGAAAAAAAGTCTAACAAACTTTTTATTCCATAATTCCTACTATTTTTTATGTTGTGACACATCAATAAATTCATGCCTACTATTTGACTACCATATTAGACACCATGAAGCAACACAACTGCCGCCTTTCGGCGAATTACAAAGTCGAATTCATAATCCGGCTAGGACGGCTCGATTGAAATAGCAGTGTACTCACATTCTACATCAAGGCCATAAATTTGAAAATCCACTGATTCCAAAACAAAAAAATTCCCCAGCTGTTATAATACACGTTAGAAATAGCGGGTATGATTTCTTGTGTAATTACTTTTGCGGTAATACTGTAGTTGACTAAATTACTGTCATAACTATGTAATTTATATTTGTATCAGGAATAAGCATTGTATTTGTGCTATGATTTGTTCCGCATCTTAATATCCTGTTCCTGTACCAGTGAACATGTTGAATTGGTTGTGACATTGTGTAATTTTGTAAGTGATTACCAGTGTTTTGGACAAATGTATCCTTTCCATTTCAGCACTGAAATGAAGACAGAAGCAACATTTTCCTCTGAAAAATTGGTTTTATTTATTTAGTGTTCTGTCTGACGACAGGTCCATATGAACAGGATCCTTCCATCCTTTTCTCGGACTGGAACCTGTTCATATACGTTCTTGGCAGATGATCCAGAAGTGGTTTGCCATTGCCTTCTTCTGTGTGTGAATGGAGTAATTGTTGGGATGCCACGGAGAAACCGGGGAAGTCCCCGGAGGAAAACTCTGTGTTTCCTAGACCACGGCCTTGCCTGGTAACCATTTATTAAACCACGTTATGTCTGAACCCAGGCCACAGTCTCCACACCAAATACAATGATCATATGCATACTTCACAATTTGATCATCAGGGACATGTTTGTAAAAAAATGAAAATAATATGTCATGTCTTTAACATTGTTACTGTTCTTTTTATTGAATTTTACACTACGATGGTGTAATATGAATAAGAACAAATTACTGTAGTTCCTTAAAAAGATAATCAACACTTTCTGATAAATTTATTATTCAGAACAATCTACAAATTATAAAATTTAATGCTAAACAGCCTCAGAAGCTGAATCTATATTTTAAAACAATCAAAGAAAATAAATATGTTTTTACTGGAAACACATGTAGTCGTCATGTATCAATATTGACCCGTCTTTGCAATTACAGTGAGGCACTGTCCACTGGAAACATGTCCAGGTTACAGATTGTTCTAGCAGAAACAGCAGGGTCAGAATCATGTAATGACTGTGCCTCATGCGAATAACACAAACAAATATTAATCAATACAGTGAAAATCACCTAAAATGCAACATAAATACATAAATATATATCACAAAATGAAGAACAATATTCATGTAACAAAACACTTCCATAAGGAATACACAAACCATGTGGAAAATTTTTATGTTAAGTCACAAATTACAAACTTCAACACCAGAGTCAAATCTAAAACATCTGTTTGAATTTCTGAGCTGTAAATATAATTCGACTCAATTAGGGATCTCTTTATATGTACCTCTGTTCCACGGAAGCTCCAGTTTCAGCAAAATGAACACCGTCAGTTTCACGACTCTGGTCCTGCACTACAGAGGTTGAAGCTTTATCTTCTACCTCATCAATGACATTTCTTTGCCTAGGAAGTTGTTTCTATTAATAAAATACAAACAAGTAAACAGATAATAATAATGAAGATTTCCGTCTTCTGGGTTGTTGCGCTGTGTAGTCTGGTCAATGAATATATTCATCGCCCTGACGGAGGCAGTATGACCTCTGAAACGTCAGTAAACTTCTACCAGACTACACAGCGCAACAACCCAGAAGACGGAAATCTTCATACTCACCGCTGTGAAAACCTCAAATCTTACACAGATAACAATAATGATTAACCTGCCTATTAAATTTCTTTCAAGAATATACAAAACTGTACAGTCATATATTTTTGTGCATTATTTTTTCTGAAAAATAATGCTATCAGTTAAGAAAACTATTTTTTATCTAAAAATTACCTGCGAGAGCAATAACACAGTAAAAAATAAATCATTAATTATAACCTAAAACACATATCGGCTGGATTAATTGTTCAACAGAAGCATTGATACCCTATTTTCTGATAGGATTTTTATTACTACCAAAAAGATGAGCAGTGAGGATGTCCAGGCTCGAAAGACTTCATTATCATTTATATTTTAAGAATATAAACTTGCCTACCTTTATGTTACAGGACTGTGGAGTATTTTTGTCTGGTATAATGTGGTCAGGAGGACATGTCGTGGCTGACTGTAATAATCCTGGTGTCGGTCCAACACCAACACTCACTTGCGGACATCTTCTGTGTGACGCGTCTTTGAAATAAAATGGATTATAAACCACGCTTTGTTCAAATTACATTTTTGTTATACATTTAATCAAATTTGTAATGACATTTCATGGGACATGGGCGTAGTCTGAACTCCCCTAAACAATTATTCCTCACACCCCCTCATCCCTCCTTACGCCAGCTAAGATATCATAAGTGCTCATACGTCCATCATTACCAAATTTAAAAAATGCAAAAACCTTTTGTATAATCTCAAAGTCACAACAGATTCTGTCCTTTCTTTTCCCTTTTCTACATTTTTTACTTTATTTTCATGACTTGGAGTATGATAATATAAATATCTGCAATTGATAACGTTTAACGTTAAATTTTGGATGTCTGGTGACAGATGTGTCCACAAACACCATATGACCTACAAAGCAGGTGTTTTCAGCAAAATTAAGATCAAAAATTGATTTTATTTATATAAAGCTGTGCCCTTGTGTTCTGTTTGGAAAATGTGTGGTTTTATTTACTTCCAGATGTTTAATTCATGTGACATTTTAAGACAATTTTATATAGCAAGATGATACTAGTTTCATGAAAACACAAAATTTGTCTTCTTACCTGACAAAGTCAATGGTAAATACTGAGAAACCTTAATTTTCTTCTTCTTCTTCTTCTCATTTGTCAAAATATTATTATCTTCATCTTGGATCCTGAAGTGAGGTCGTTTTTGGGGTGCAGAAGAGTGTACAGATTTCTGTTTTTCTGATATCTCATCTGTCCGAACAAGTTTCAGATTCTCCATGCACTGATTCTTTGTAACGTCATTCCCCATGTTTATGACATTTTTTGGCAAATTCTCTTTATCTTCTCGTAAGTTACGGTTTTCAATTAACGGAGGTGCAGATAGATTGGCAACACTGTTACCGCGAGTTCTGTTCCATTCTGGTGAGTTCAATAACACTTTTGATACTTCTAGGTTTTGGTAAGTCCCCAACAGTTGCTGATGGTTAGGTTCTTGATGGCTGTTCACAAAGTGAAATTGTGGTTCCAATTGGGGGACAACCGGTATATAAGGCAGGAACTGTGGATGATATGGTCTCGCATTCAAATATTCAAATGAAGGTACTGGTACTGGCGCTCGAAAGACTTGCTGAGGTTGTTGTAAAATGTTAATATTTGGTAAGAGAACCCTTGGATTTAGTTTAGTTGACAACTGAGTGTTTGGCAAGGGACCTTGCCACGTGTTGCCATAGTAGCCAGATGCAACAGACGGGTCACTAGAGACCCCTAAAACTTGGGTCAGTAACATATTAAAGGGCAGAGGCTGTGGAGTTGGAATTATACGATTCTGTTGACTTCTCTGAATGTACAGGAGGTTGTCCACTGCCCTAATAAAGTCGCCTTGACACAACTCTGTAAAAATACAAAAATTAATTAAATAGCAGGTACTGTACATAATATCTGTAAAATTTAGTCTATATTTACGAGTCTAAGTCAACATTAATAAAGATGGCAAGATATAGCTACTGAAATTCAATTGTTTTGAAAATAATTAATTTTGATGTTATCGTAATCACAACACAGACTTACCTAAGACTTTTCTTAAAAAGGCAGGAATGAGTTCAGGAAATAAGCTTTTCAGTCTTTCAAGGTTCTGGTACTGAATAGTATCAAAGTGCTGTAATGGTGGTACAGGCATCATCGGGACCAGCTGTGGCTGCATATTCTAGTAACGCAAATAATAACATTGAATTTGTAACATTAATAACAGTATGCCTAAAGAATGTATGTACAAAAAAATGTAAAGATGATAAAAAGGAATGAAAATTCTTATTTTTAACAGCCTGTTCTATTAAAAAATCAAATAAATGGTGGATTACCCATATAATGCCCCCCCCCCCAAAAAAATTTATCTTCTAAACTAATAGTGAAAAACAGAGAAAGGACAGCACATTATTATTTTTATCAATGTAATCCAAATAAAATAACAATATTGTTCACATTGTAACATTAACCAGAGTGCACGCGACGAATATCTGCATTAAACTTAACCCCTAAACTAAGTGTTGAAGGTAAAAAAATTTATATAGTGCACACACAAATTTTTATACTTGTATTCTCAGGAAGAAATTTGAGTTTTCAAAATCTGACATTAGGTCAGTAAATGGGTGAGATAAAAGTTTACAGGGCAAAAATTACATTTGTAAAACCTCATTTTCTGAAATGTTATCAATATTGTGGAAGCAAATTTTGAGACAGGGTGTCCAAAAACATCTATCAGGGCAAATAAAAGAAAACTAGAGACATATTTCACACCACTGAAAATTATTTTACATATTCCAATAAATATTTTCCTACCAGTCTGTTAATGCCATCGGGTGGTCTGTCATTCATAGTTTTTTGTTGAGACTGTAAATGATGCTGTGATGACTGTCTGTCTTGCTGTTCCGCCAACGGCACTGTTTCTGTGATATCACTTGGTTTTGAACTTGGGTACCTGGCATCCTATTGACAGACATGGTATAATTTTAACTGACTTGTTCACAACTGAAAACACAATGTACTGAAACAAAATTATGCCTCGCATTATTACTAACTGGTCTGCATAGCCAAAAACTAAAGAACTTCCTCGTAACACAACATTCACTGGTCATTTTCAGATAGTTTCTCAGTTCTTTGGCTTGAGGCTAATTACAAAGGTTGGTGTTTCTAAATTAACACACATCTTTGTTTCGTTGCTCGGTATGGTGACTGCCTACGGGCTGGACGATTGAGGTTCGATACCAGACAGTCTCTGCGTTCAAACAGGCACTGGGGCCCACCCAGCCTCCTGTCCAGTGGGTACTGGGTGGTCCCTTCCCCCGGGGATAAAGAGCGGCCGGGGCGTGACCCTAAACACCAACCCCCATCGACTGCCGAGGTTGAGAATGAGCAGGAGCTATACCTTCTGCCCCCTGACCACCTACATGAAAAATTTTGTCCAAAAGTAAGCGTCATTTCAGACTTCTAGCGAACAATAACATATAAATGTCACAAAACTCGTCCTACAACGGCCTTTATCTTTCTCTCATTAAATCTAAGTTTTAATGTATATTTAACATGTTTCACGTACCGTTCTTTGCTTGTAAATCGCGACTACTGATCTTTTTAATAAATGCCCCTTATATGAACTGCATTGGTAACCGAACACATTTCCCAACAGAATAATCGAGCTATTTACGTTATTTCGTTTGAAGGAACAGACATCGTGACGTCACGATTTATTATTAGTACAACATGACCTTGGAGAAAATTAAAGTTTGACACATTTTATTGTCTGAATTCCTGATATTGCCTTTCATGGAACAGCTGATTATTATCGAACTGATAAAGAACTTTTAACTCGTGCTTATCTCTTTCTTTGTTCAAAGACTGTGATAACTAAAATATCATTTCAGTGCGTGTTGTGGAACAAGAGTCTCGTCCTTGATTCTCAAAAAAGGAATAATTGGATGAGTAAGTAAAGAATACACATGACAAACTGAGAACTGTATACAGAATTTTAGATAGATATCTCCGCTGAACAGACTCCTCCAGAGGCTGACGTTGTGGGTAAGAAAAAATAAAGAAAGATATGGCTAGAAATGGGGCTGATGTCGGGCTTTTGTGAACACGATAATGAACAATATGATTCCATAAAATTCGTGCAATTTATTGTCTTGCTGGAGTACTATCAGCTGGCCAACATAAACAAATTAAAAATACATAACAATTAGTCAAAACAGCCATTCAGAATATGCTGCTGTACTGTCAATCTAAATTTGGACCTTCTGTTCTAAATATCAGTCTTGCAGAACTTTACAGTGAATGGCAGTGGCTCTTAGATAGCGGAGCAGAAGAATACTTACATTTATAGGTTACGGACGGACATTTTGTTCCAAATATTACATTTGGGCGCAAGTATGACCTTCAAATGCCAAAACTTTCAAACTGTCCGCTCGCACTTGTTCGTATCCTGTCGACTTCGACATGATACGAACGCCGAATGGTACGTGAATCCCCGACCTGGTTTTGTCGGCGGTGCATGTGTTATGAAAGTAGAATAGCGTGCAGTCCGAGTTGAAGGATATACATGGTCGAAAATATTTTCAGGAGGACACGTGCAGTGATCAGTTAAAGGTCTGTATCTATGTTCTCTTCAGCCATATAGCCATAAGAAATGTCCGAGTCACCACGTTTAATATGTGAAACTTCTTGAGGGATTTTCATATTTGGTATTAGAGGTGGGGCGCGGCTGAAATGCAATTTGGATGAATTTAATTTTTTTGCATCTCGGTCATTTCGAATTCCTGCATATCTCATATTGAACCTTGCCAATTTTTTTTTAAAATGACATTCTATAGAATTTAGAGTAGGTCATAAAATGTAGGCCTTATTATGATGTATAACTTTAATTCAAAACATTTCTTTCAATGTGGTGACCTTTTAATGAAATACTGATTACGAGTAAGAATAATTATAAGTTCCTTGGTTTAGGCCTATGAAGGATCTATGGAATGTAAATAAATTCTATTCTTCTGATGTGATTAGGAAGGTTGTTGTAGTACCATATAGTCTGGTAGATGTTTACCAATGTTTCAGAAGTCCTTAGTGCATCCATTACCAGGGTGGTGACCTCTGAAATACTGGTAAACAATTACCAGACTTTGTGGTGCTATAACCCAGAAGACAGCCACCTTTGTACTCACCGTCAAGATAACCTCAAATCCTACTTCACTGTGATTAACTTTGCAATAGCATATTTGTAATTGCAACAAAATTTAAGCAATAAGTTAAAGGTACTGTAGTCCCTCATAAGCTGTAGAGGCTATGAAGATGAAGATCTTCATACTTGTTGCAATGAGAACTCAGAATCACACCTGTAGAGGTTATGTTACTGAAAAACACTGCAGTTGGCAAGCCAATGGAGATGCCATTATAGCCTTGTCCCTAGAAAATGTGAATTTCTTGATGTGGAAGCCATTGATTTTTTAAAATAGTGCATACATAAATAAAATTCCATGGTTGGCGAAACTGAATTTAAATGGAAAACCACACATACACAAAATCTGCAGATGGCGAAACTGGTTGGGAAGAGACTGATATGTTCTTCATATCAAAAGTGTGGCAATTGAGTGGCCATACAAAATCTTACATGTTGATGTCTTATACTAACCTAAATACCAAAAATAACAACACATCAATTAACTTGTAAACCAATGACAAAATGATCTGCATATAAAGACATCAAGGATTATTACACAAAATGGTCTGCATATAAAGACATCAAGGATTATTAAATAAACAGAATAGTGCAAACTCTTAGTAACATAATTTTTATTTGAAACCAGTATCATGGTAGCAACTTTCTGGCAAATTTAATATTTCTTATTTTCAGGACAAGGACTTGCACAAAATCAAGTTTCAGACATGTCTAAACGTTCAGTGGATTTAATAGAATGTGGTATTTGTATGGAGCGATTCAACCAAGATGACTGTAAACCAAAGTTCCTGCAATGCTACCACACATACTGTTCTAACTGCCTCACTAAGATCCAGAAGGTAACAGTATTTTCAGAAGATTATTGTATACAAATATTTTACCTTATGAAGGTTACTGATATGTCCTTTGGGTTATTTATTAAGTGAAGATGTTTCGACTGTACAAGATAGGTTAACATAGAGCATCAGTGTCACTTCTGGTGTGTATTTGTGTCATATTTGAGGGGATCAGTAAAAGAAACATGTCATGCCATCTCTTGACAGTTAATGAAAATTACTTGCGACTCTTAACAACATAAGTTACCATAAAAATATTTAAGTACAAGTTTTCTATGAGTATGAGTGGAATGATGTGAGATGTGAAGACCCACGTAAATAATAACACATGCGTGTGTATTCAGCAGATGACGCTGAAAAGTAGATAGAGATCGTAACGAAGGAAAAAAAATGGTTAAGATGAAAGTGATTGGCTGTGAGAGGGATAGCACGGATGTCACCAGGGCTGCCAAAATACATGATTTGCATGCTTTTATTACCCAATTTCTGCGGTTTCCGTCCCAGTAACCTCGCTACCTATCAGATTTGGGGCCCAGAACGTCTGCCCGTTTTCCACGCCAGGAATCAAATCCCAGTTGTACCTGCATCCAGTCACTTTAGTTATTGAGTTATCTCATCTTATATAGAATTTTGGCACTGATTACACATTTATTATATTTAAAAGAATAATACAGTTGGTGGTGGAGTGGAATTCTTATGCCCAAGCTGTCAAAAATTGACTCGAGTTGGCAAAAAGGGCGTGTCAGCTCTCCAGGACAACTTCTACGTGCTTCCTCTGAGTACTTCTGTTAAGGATCGGAATGATGATATTTACATGTCGGATGACGGCGAGGAAATCGACACAACCAAAGCAGCTGGTAGAGTAAAGAACAGGTTTGTTTTGCTAGATCTGTACATGATGAAGTTAAAGGGAGAGAGGGGAAAAAAGGAGATATTCAGATTATTTGAAGATATTATCTGAAATTAGGAAATTTCAGAAAATACTGATGTTAAATTATGTAAAACATATATTAGCCAGTTCTAACAGGTGGACAACAAATGTAGACATTTAATATAAGCACATTGTAAGCGTTAGTTATGAATGCTGATATTGTTCCTTTGGGTAGTAACCCCATGTGGACTTATAAGTAGATACTAACATTTCAGAGGTATATACTGCCTCTATCCTCAGGACATGGACAAAGTATGTCGTCATCGTCTCAATTATCAAAGTACAGCTTGCAAACATGATGCACTCTTCTTCGAAGCTGCATAATGGTACTATTTGTAATTATCATATCAGCAGTGGCGTTTTTATCTTTCTTTTGCTATGTAAGCCCTCTGGTCATATGTATACCTCAAAGAATTCCAGAGGCTGTAGGTTTTTTCTCAGTATAGCACTGCAAGTTTATCCATTATAAAATGACTAGAAATGACGATGAATTTTCCAAAAATAAAACTTTGACGCTGTGTTTACAGGCTGGCGAATGTGTGGTGCGACACGTGTCTTAAGGTTGCAGGCCCAGAGTGCTCTGTCCATGTTACATGCAACCTGGAAGATGGTAAGAAACGTCTGAAAGAAGATTTAGAGTCTGCACTAAAAGAGGCAAGTATGGAATTGGATCGAGAAATAAAAGTCAGAGAACGACAATTAACTCATCTGCAGGCAGCACATCAGGCGTGGAAATCTGGTCTGGTAGAGCACCTTGAGGATCAGATAAATGCGCAGAGCACCGCCCTCACTGTCGCGCGCTCCGAAGTCGAATCGCTGAATTGCCTCAAAGCTCTCCAAAATGAAGGTGACCCCTCTGTCATTGTGTCTGCCATTAAGGATAGTAAGGCTCTGGTAACCAGCGTACATGGTCGCTCCAAACCTACCATCAAGCAGGCAACTCTTCTGACAGCTCTTCAGATATGCAACATAATAATTCAGCCTACGTTGGACGGCCATGATGAAAATAAAGATAAAGTACAGAACTGGAGGATGGAAGTTAGAACAAGTGACAGCAATGAAGAAATGGCATTGGTGTATCTCATGTACCGCCTCTTAGAAAAGAAGGGCGAAGAAACGGGGACGGCGAATGGATCTTGGAAACTGGTTGACAAACCAAGGAAAATGATTCATGTTTCTAAAGGACGGAGCTCTTCCGCTCACAGCGCGGACCACGGAAATCTTGTCCGTACGGCTTCGTACTCTGTTCACAGCGCGGACCACAGAAATCTTGTCCGTACGGCTTCGTACTCCACCGAGTCCCTTCCTTCAGCCTTCGACACTAAAATAATTTTAAGTAAAAGTTCATATAAACTGAAAAAACAGTTGCAGTGTTTCTTTGATATAGCCATCGGAGGAAAATTGAGCGGAAGAATTGTCATTCAACTTCGGCCCGACGTGACGCCAAAAATGTGTGCAAATTTTGTTGCTTTGTGCACAGGTGAGCTGGGATATGGGTACAAGGGCAGTAAGATTTTCAAATCTAGACCTGACAATTACATACTAGGTGGAGATTTTGAAAACAATGATGGTTCTGGAGGTCATTCGATTTATAATCAGAAAAGTTTGTTTATAGCAGATGACTGTGGGCTCAGGGATGAGAAGGGGGCCGTGCGAATGAAGGGTATGGGTACGGACGAGAGGACGGGGGGCGGGCTGGTAGGATCACAGTTCCATATCTGGGTTGGAGACAGGGATTTCAAGCAATTTACTCGAACCCTCGTTATCGGAAAGGTGACCGAAGGGTTGGAACTGTGCACATTTATATCCAATTTAAAAACTTACAGGATCGATCGCGGCACTTTTATTAGGAACGGCGATGTCATCATCCAGGACTGCGGAAAACTGTGAAATCGCGGCTGACTTGAGCGTGATACTTTGATTTTGTCGTGTCACGAAATTCTCGGTACGAGTTCTGATGGCAGAACAAAGTACGCGTAAGTGCTACCAATAAAGATGATGACATTTAAAATTTTTTTTTAGCACAATAACTACGCGTAGCAAAGGTGTACAATAGCGGATTATACACATGTGATTTGGGTATATTATTTTTATGTTATTGTACTAGTTATGATAATGCTCAGTATGAGTTCTGATGACATAAGTGATTACATTTAAAAAATCGTATGACGATATATAATTATACACAGGAAAGATCTATAAGAAATATGATATTTTTCATTCTATCTTAAAACAATGTTAATACAATCTTGAAGGAGAATGTAGGCTATTTTTTATGTTAACAGAATATGTGATTTATATTTGTTAAAATTGTTTTTATATGAATATGTGTCCTGAAAATATGAATGTAAGAATGGATCAAAAACATGAAATATGAAAATTGTGTTTGAAGTAAGATTTGTTAAAACTGTGTAAGGAATTGAATTAAATAGTTTTTGTATCTAGAGATTTTAGTAATGGTACAGTTTGCGTAACTTTGGGATGAAGGTGACGAAGACGTTTTCGTTGCACGAGTCGAGGCGGAAGCCGTAAAAATTACAGACTTAAAGAAACGTCAGCCGACTTACGTGACTTAACGTATTTTTAACAGAATCGCAAAGGACCTCAACATTTTCTATTTCAGAAAGGTTTTTACTTCAATGCTTACTTAAATGTAGATTTAAGAATAAATTGGAAGTTAATGTTACTTATATATGAAGCACTTTCGCTGAGCGACGTTCCCTTCCCTTGCCTCGGATGACTTCACGTGCAGAAGTTAATAGTTATCAAAT
>NW_019060918.1:32012-48788 GCF_000696155.1 Zootermopsis nevadensis
TGGAAGCAGATGGATTTTTCAGAGACACGTAATTAATCCTTCGCCATTCCTTTTAAAGAACTAGTGTGTGGTGACACATTAAAATTTATATGGAATTTTTAATCACATTGTTTTACTTAACACTTGAATAAATGTTTACAATAATTTACTGAGATGTGTCTTACTTGTTTTTATTGGGTCCCACAGACTTACCTAACCTAACCTAACCTAACCTATTCGCTAGCCACCTGGTGTGCATTCATGTTACCAGATAAACCCATTTTTATTCTGAAATAGTCACGGGGGGGGACATAAAAATTTTCATTTGCAAAAAAACTGTATCGGAGGGTACAATCAGACCGATGTTTCTACACACTTTTTAACAAACACCCTGTACCATAGCTATGCTTGTACTGAGAGGTGGGTCAGTTTTATGAAAAATTTCATTTCAAGAGTTGTAATGGTTTAGTAACAAATAAATTCAGAAATTTTAAATAATATTGGCACTTTCAAGCCCAGTGGTAACTATGTATACCACCTTCTTTAATAACCAGTAAGACCATGCCGAACTTTACCCCTTGCTCTGTTTATCTTCGTTTCAACTTCTCTTCAACAGATCTTAATGAGGACGAGTGGGCAATGCCTGGGAACCTTCATAGCCTGAAAGTTATCTGTTTCCCCTTTTAAATGCAGTGTCTGTCACTAGTAATCCTCTCGTTTTAGTCGTCGATTCGTTTAAGACTGTTTAAACTGGGAAGGTAAATGATACTTAAGTGTTGTCCTTGTCACTACGTGTCTTAATGCCTTCTGCCCTCTTCTTGCAAGTGACGACAGATGGCACAGGCTTAAATAACTCTGTAACCGAAATATGTGCAGCTGAAGGGCAACGTTTGGTCACGATCCTTGGCCACTTCCCGGGAGCCACACAAACTGCGAGTACTTCAAAATTATTTTGAAACCCTCACATATTTGTGGACTGAGCTTCTGGGTCATCTAGACCAGTGGTATTCAACATTTTTTGTTCGCGTACCCCCAGATATAATTTCTCTTCAACTTTGCACCCCCAAAGTTGTTAGAGTATAATTCAAGTTATACATAGTATATAATCTACATATAAAATAAATTAAATAAATTACATTACTGATTATTCAGTGTTTATCATAAAATAATATTTTTTTTTTAAATTTCACGTACCCCCTAAGATGTCTTATAAAATAAATTAAATAAATTACATTACTGATTATTCAGTGTTTATCATAAAATAATATTTTTTTTTTAAATTTCACGTACCCCCAAAGATGTCTTCGCGTACCCCAGGTTGAATACCACTGATCTAGACGACAGTCGGGATATAGGGTTCACGCTGTGGAAAGCAGGGATCGTAAATTAAAGTAGGTCACCACAGTTTACTTCTAAATTTCATAATTCATTACTGAACATTTTTGCAACTGTGCGTTTTGCCTCCGGATTTCATTAATTGGTTTATTTCAGTAATAAAAAATAATCTACTGTTTCCCTAAACAGCATTAAGCGATTTATCTTCAGATTCTTCTGATCGAGTTTTCTTTGAGGTACGAACAGCATTTATTTAGAGTTCGTATGTTTACCGACTGAATCATGACTGCCCCTTCCTTTCACCAACCTGTGAGATAACCTCATAGATTGTTACCAGGAGAATCAATAGTTTATGCCTGATAAATGCACAAATGAAGCGAGCGGTACAATTTTAAAGACGCCGTCCCTTACAAATATCATTTTGGAGTTAATACGTATTGAACAAATACCACAGAATGATTTAGATAAGTTGCGGCCTTAAATCTTAACTAACCTTTGCCACATCGTTAAATAAAACATTTAATCAGCAAAGAGGAAAGGTACCGCGCCTCTAATTAAATGAATTTGCCAATTAAATGCCTTGCGCCTTCCTTATTTGTGCTACATGGATGAAATTAATACGCAATGGTGAGTCGTGTCTGTGCGCATGCGTCATTGATGGCAACACTCGACAGATTTTTATTAAATTTGATATTGGGAGTATACAATACAACTATTCTTATCGTTACAAATTTTTTTTCAAATAGTTTTGATGTTATTATTTAACCAAACTGAAGAAAAGTAACATTTATAACAATGGATTTGTATCGGAAATAAATTAACAACAGAACAAATGAGGTAAATAAAACGCAAAGAGTGAAAAATGGCCTCCGTCAGCTCACACAGATGGCAGGAAGTGTCTCTATAAAAATATCCTTATCTCCACGTGTCTCCAATTCACTGTAACCGGGGACCAACTCCACTATCACTGCCTTTGAACAGCGATGATTACAGGGCGTTTCAAAAACATTTAGATAATGTTTCATATTCAAAATAGGTCAAAACACAGATAATCATTTTTATTAATAGAAATTTTCTATTGTCCTCACCTAAGCGAGCACTGGAAGCTCTATTCTCAGCGTACACGAAACCAAAACATAACTTTATCAGTTTTCTAATAAACTGCTCATTATGAGAAAAACTGGTGAGTTACAAAGCAAAATATAGTTGTGATTGACGTCGAAACATTTTTTTTTAAAATATTTAACAATAATTCCTGACTTCGGTGTGAAAACGTGATAGAACTTGTGACACACACTGTACCTAATTTCCAATTAACAAGCCGTTAAGTATTAGCCTTGGCAATTAATTGCCTCAACCATCCCGCTGTGTTGCTAACAAGTTGCTACCGTACACATATGACGTAACCCAATGATTCTCGTGTGCATCAAGCCTCCAAGCCTCCGACGTTCAGTAACAAAACTACGGTTCGCGTTGACCCACGTCCTGTAAGTGCGAGCTCACCCTAAAATCTGTGGCGCGTCGGGAGAACATCGTTAAGTGACAGTGTTTCTGCGCGATCACCAACAACATTTGCCTTCAAAGTGTGGACTTCAACAGGTAAGAGAAAACACGATGTAATCCATCTTCTTTACCACTTCGATGCTACGAACGACAAATATCGTATAGAAACAGTGGCTTTATTTACTGGGAATGCTTTTAATGTATGAAATTCGGTGAAAAAGACTCTTCTAGTGCCAATTGTAGTTTAAAATGTTTGTGGTTGTCATGGAAATGTAACTTGCACGTTAATTTAAAATAAAACGGCATGACAGGTATTATTAACCATTTCACGGATATCTTCGAGTATACTCGTTGACATGCTCAGAAAGTTTGTAAGATTGTCTGGAGCCTGGTCTCCAATAATATATATTCACAGGGCGTTTTAATACGCGAAGAAAATGTCGGTGTTCTTATCCCTTCAGTGCGTAAAAATCATTCTGTTACTGTGATTCGAATTTAAATATTTCTGTCAGGTACACCGGAAGTAGGGCGGGCAACATCACATCCTGCTTGCTTCACCGCGCACGTATAACGCCGAGAACTTGTGACGCCAGATATGAAACATTTTCGACATCAGGGACAAAAATATCGCAGACATATTATGCACTGTTCTGCCGAATGTGCCAGAAACACGACGCGCAGTTCTTTCCGTACCTGCCTTCTCCTTAACCCTCGACGTGATTGTTGTCGGGTGTTTGTAACTCCGCGTTTGCGCACAAAGAGTATTAACGTGTTCCGTATGATTCTCAGAATAAACAGCGATTATTTCCTTAAACAGCGTTAACCAGCTGATCTTTGTAATGGTGAAGCCTTGTGTTTTCTTCGCGGTACGGACTGAATTCATAAATATTATTTAGATAGCTTTGGCATCAAAGGGTAAATCCAACAGTAATAAACAATGCATTCGTACCCAAACCGCATTTATGAGCTTCGTTGTAAACAGCGATCATTTCCTTAAACAGCGTTAACCACTTGATCTTTGTAATGGTAAGGAGACGTGTTTTCTTCGCGGTACGGACTGGATTCTTAAATAATCTTTAAACGATTTTCGGCTTCAAAGGATTAATTAGCGTTTTAGTCGTATTATTTCCTTAAACAAGGTTAACCAGTTGATCTTCGTAATGGTCAAGTGTAGTGTTTTCTTCGCGGTACGGACTGAATTCGTAAGTTTCATTTGAAAGAGCTTCGGCTCCAAAGGTTAATTAGCGTTTTAGTCGTATTATTTCCTTAAACAAGGTTAACCAGTTGATCTTCGTAATGGTGAAGTGTTGTGTTTTCTTCGCGGTACGGACTGAATTCTTAAATAATATTTAGAGTTTCAAAGAGTCAACGAAAACTGGTAATAAGAGAGAACAGCTCAGAACATCTCAATAATAGGACCGAGATAATTATCCTTGAAATCGAAGTTTGTGTGATATTACCAGATAAATAAACGAAACTCTCACCCATTCGTAACTTTAAAGCAATGACAATTAAAATTTACCATGGAACGTGAAAGTACAAAACCTCCATCTAACGACATATTCTGATCGAGCTTCAAGTGACTCATTCCTTTGGCAGGCCCCGAATTGAGATGTCGAAACAACGAATGGCTATCCCGAGTGAGGGATTTCGTGGTTTTTCTTCAGTACATATCAGATGACCCATGACTGCTTACAGCTAAGTTATTTCCGACTTTTAAATCATGAACCATTTTAACATTATACACAATATAAACTCGACAGCTGAAATCGCGTCGTTAAATAGCTCGATAATCGGTTAGGTTGTTCAGCATACAAAGGAACTCCCTAATGAGGGTAGATGACGCGGACCTGGAGAACATAACACAGATGAGGTATGCGAACACCTTGTCATATTTTGGCACTGGCGTCTCGTGTGACTTACCACACCACGTGGAGATCAACACAAGGCACTGCCCTCCAGATTACAACCATTTGGCCCAGTGGCATCGTTTGACGGCCGAGGGACCTCCATCCGGTTGGATGACAGCAGCTACTTCGGTAGGACTTGAGGTTTTCACGGAGGTGAGTCTGAAGATGGCTGTCTTCTGGGTAGCTGCTCCGTGTTTCAGAGTCCCTTACTCCCTCCGTCATCAGGGCGATGAAATTTCTACCAGACTACACGGCGCAACAACTCAGAAGTCAGCCATCTTCAAGTGATAAAATACACTTTATACTGACAGATCATGAGGAGACTTAGACGAAACCAGCTGACGGATAAATTCTAATAAGAACAGAGAGAAAACTGGTCACGTGGTCACGCAGCTGCCAGTAAACAAACAAGGCGTCAGTCTGACTGACGACGTTTTAAATATTTTTTTGTTTATTTACAAAACAAGCACAGATCATATCCGTCCATTCTGTTGGCAATATCAGAAACAGATTTAGAACAAACTTGGTATTGGAGGTCAAAATAGAAGCTGTCGGACTGGTGCGTATTTGGGCGTGGTAAGAAGGTCTGAAGTCAAAGGTGGATATTTAGGACTGAGTCTAATAATTTTTTTATTTTAACATTTCATAAAAGTCAGCACAATTTACTTTAAAACAAATTAACCAAACACTTGCATCTGGTATTAGCAAGTTTAAAGTCGCTTTAACTGCATGGTTACTCGTGTGGTTTAATATCGTAACGAAAGGCAATCCAGTGGAGACGATGGACCGCCTTGTGTATACAATGTGCAAACAAAGAACTTACTCGGTTTCGAACAAAGACTCTTACGTACGCAAAAATATATCTGTGGCTTGCTAAATGTATCGCCCGAGACGCGGACACCAGCCAGATTCTTTTTTTCTTGGCGAAAGTTCCTTCACGATGCTGTCTCTAAAAATACTCGCGAGTGTTAACAGAGGGTGCTGTGATTACCCTCTGTCGCTGTAAATAACAAGCAAGGTAAGATTGCCCGTTATATTGCGGCCTAATTAGCAACCGCGGCCATTAACAAAAATCATCCGTGGTGGCCAGTATTATAACCCGACTTATTGAAACTAGTGTCGGATGTGTCGCGTCTCCTGCCCGATTAGTGAGGATTAGTGTTTTGTAGTGTCTGCACTAAAAAAACTGTGTCATATTACCGAGCTCCTGTCCCTCAGATAAGAATGAGCATGGACCCAGAATTGTTCGAACAGCTCGCCAGCAGCATCGAACGGAATGAGAACGCAGACCCTGATTCGTCTGCCTTGTCGAGTTTTTTCAAATACTGGTGAGTGCTTTTTCTAACCTTCTCTATCTGAACAATTTTACGCCCTGCTCAAACTCTGAGCAGGGCTATTCCACCAGGAACTCAGAATTTTCCTCTCACAATGTATTTCGTACGATTCTCACTGTAAAAAGCGATTATTTCCTTGAACTGCGTTAACCAGTTGATCTTTGCAATGGTGAAGTGTAGTGTTTTCTTCGCGGTACGGACTGAATTCTTAAGTTTCATTTGAAAGAGCTTCGGCTCCAAAGGTTAATTAGCGTTTTAGTCGTATTATTTCCTTAAACAAGGTTAACCAGTTGATCTTTGCAATGGTGAAGTGTAGTGTTTTCTTCGCGGTACGGACTGAATTCTTAAGTTTCATTTGAAAGAGCTTCGGCTCCAAAGGTTAATTAGCGTTTTAGTCGTATTATTTCCTTAAACAAGGTTAACCAGTTGATCTTTGCAATGGTGAAGTGTAGTGTTTTCTTCGCGGTACGGACTGAGTTATTTAATATTTTTAGATGTGATTTTTTTAACCGCGTGAGTTATAAATAACCCCAAACGTGATCAGGGTTGCCTACAAATCACAAAATCCTCCATCGGGGATTAAAGGGAACGCGTTTGCACTTAGAACGTAAGGTTTAGTAAAAGCGAATACGGAATACAAATATTATCCAAATACTTGTTCCGCTATATTCTGTATCTAACTGGCCTTCGTGGTCATTTATTGCAAGCAGGAATCAATTAGCGCTAAAACTGACCACACAAAATTAATTTTTGTGCATTTCGTTAAATATTCAACAAATCTAAAAATGTTTCAAACATCTGTTTAAAGAAATGTTCTTTTTTTATGGTAAAAACCCGAAAATCCACAAGAATGAAATTGTAAATTATCCTGAGTCACTTGAATCAGTTCGAGACCTTCTAGACCCTGGGTTGTAACACCGTATTAATGTCGGTATATATGAACGTTTCGGAGGAAAGACTACCCCCATCATTAGGGGGTATCACAACATCAAATTTCAGTGTTCTTTTTCATTAGGTAATCGTATACAGAATGTCCCAAAAATATGTATACACACAACCATTACATTCGTCAACAATTTGCAATACTTTTTTTTGGGACATGCTGTATCACTGCTGGGAAATTCGACAAATGTTCGCATTTCTTATCACTCCTCATCGACAGAAAGAGAACCAAAGACCTGATCATCGGATATATATCTTTACATATCATAGCAATAAGTACAATCCATTAACAAAACATCTTCACCAAGACTCGAACGAAGGACAATTTTCGTGTTTGAGATTTTAGTTTCTGTAATCTCCTCACCGAAACAAACAATTCTGTTCTTTGCGCTATTCTGTCGTGCATGGTTACCAAGAATCAGAAGACATTATCACCGAGAAATGAACTCAGGACAACTTTGGTCTTGGCACAGTTTTCCTGTTGTACGTCTTAGTTAAAGTTACTCGAATATTAACAGGGATTCGAACCCAGGACAGTTTTTTCGGGCTTGTGGCCTTTTCTACTGTAATCTTCTCACCGAATCATAAAACTCAGGTTGCTACGAGCTAGACACAGCATTTACTGGGAATCAAACACAGGACAATTTCTCGAGTCGTAGCCATTGTTCACATAACCTCGACGAAGACATTGGCAGCTGCAATGTTCTCTTCATGCTCTCAAACAATAAGCATGCCGCGTTTGGTGCAAATCGGTATATTCGTGTTTGTCAAATTCCACTTACGGCTTACATAAGCGAAAGGAAACATAAAAAATCAAGTCAAATTGACAACAACCACACGACGAAGGAAAACAGAGATACTTTAATAAAAAATATTATTAGCAACGTAAATAAACAAGAGAAGTCACAGAAAGTCTTTAAAGAAACGAAATCGGGCTTCGCGACGCCGCCATAAACGACGCCGCGCGTCGCGTCGCAAATCGTCCCGCTGCCACCCCTTAAACAACATAGAGACCTAACCAACACAAACAGAACGAAAGATAACCGACGCAGAGCGTCGATACGTACAGAAAAATTGCATATATACAAACCTCCTTTTCAAGAAACAACGCCAAGCGTTCCGACGACTGACGTTGCGATGTCGCAACAAAATGTCAGAGTACATGCTCCATGGAAGAAAAAAAATACGGATTTAGATAAACGGCGCTAGACGCAGCGACGCCTATCATCCTGACACCACCGTTTAAAACTATGTAGAGCATATAAGCGAAAGAAAACCGACGCAGTGTCGTGACGCCAATGCCGAATTCCGTAAAAGCGTAGGTATAAACGCAGGGCATTAAAAACAAGATCTGCGAACAAACAAAGTTTAAGAACGAAGCCTGGCGTCGCGATGCCAGTTTCTACGACGCTTATACCAATTAGTATTAAAACCATATATAACCCGGACACAACATACATTCAACATCGAAAAACGACGCCTGGCGTTGTTATGCCAGTCGTCGCGACGCCTCCTCAGAATACCACTGAAAACTTACGTTGTCAAGGAAAACAAAAAAGACAAATTTGAAAAACGACGCCGGGCGTTGTGGCGTCAGTCGTCGCGACGCCTCCTCAGAATACCACTGAGCCCTTACGTCAAGTCAAGGAAAACAAAAAAGACGAATTTGAAAAACGATGCCGGGCGTCGCGGCGTCAGTCGTCGCGACGCCTCCTCAGAATACCACTGAACCCTTACGTTAAGTTAAGGAAAACAAAAAAGACGAATTTGAAAAACGACGCCGGGCGTCGTGGCGTCAGTCGTCGCGACGCCGCCACAGAATAACACTAAACTCGTATGTAAGTTAAGGACAACAAAAATGGGAATTGGAAAAAAACGACGCCGGGCGTCGTGACGTCTGTCGTCTCGACGCCGACAGAATACCATTGAACTCGTACATAAGTCAAGGAAAACAAAAAAGACGAATTTGAAAAACGACGCCTAAAACCCAACCTAACCTAACCTAACTCAACCTAACCCAACCTAACCCAACCTAACCTAACCTAACCTAACTCAACCTAACCTAACCTAACCTAACCTAACCTAACTCAACCTAACCCAACCTAACTCAACCTAACCCAACCTAACCCAATCCAACCTAACCTAACCTAACCTAACGAAACAACCCAAATTTCCCCTCTCTGATCTTCTGCTCTCTTACCACTTCTCTCTTCTCTTTCCTATTTCCTGTCTGCTCTCTCTCTTTTCCGCTGCTCTTTTCTCATATTCTCTCGTTTTCTCTCCTATTTTCTAATCTCTTCTTTTTCACCTCTTTCTCCTTTCGTTTCCTCTTCTTTACTCTCTTATCTTCTGAAATCCTCTCTTCCAGTCTCTTCCGCTCTCCTCTCTTCTCTCCATTTCCCTTCTCTTCGTCAATTTGCCAAATCACAGGTTTTCATGGGCTACCAGGCTTTATCCGAATGGAAATTTGAATGAAGCTGAAGGTACTGATTTTTCGGCAGTTGGTGATACTGTTTTTTTTTCAGACTCTATCAAAATATATGATGGGAAATCTGTCGGTTCCGTATGTTATCTATATATACTACAATGGTAGTGACTGTGTGATATACTGAGTAGAACCACGGAAGCTGTGGCTCGCCCGAAATTCAAATTTCTTCCCGCACAATATATTTATTTGTTTGGTTTGATTATCACAGTAAAAGGAAATATTTTGCAGACGAACCACGCGTTCGATAGGGTTAATGACGTTGGTACGTGAGCTGTACTGAGATATTTATTCTATCGTTTCTGTTTTCCAGTCTGAAGTCTCATCTCAGCGTCGTAATAAACCAGTACAAACGAGCAGACACCCACAAAACATATGGAGTCTTGCTGAATCCGGAAATGTTTAATGAACCAATGTTTCTCGCAACCACAGGTTAAAACAGTTAATGTCTGTCCGCATTTTAATTCAGTTTATACTCTCTGGTCATTCACTTTGTAAAAGTTTTATTTTTTTTAAAAAAAAACACAGTTCTTGTACTATATGAAATATCGATAGTTTATTCATAAATGTGTTTATGTCAACATCTCGTGGTCTCGTGGTTAATTCGACCCTCGTTAATATTCATTGCTTTTCTACAGGCCTGATATCATTACTACATAAACGGCAAAGAAGTGTTTAGACATTTAGAGGGTTTCCTGGTTGATTTACGAGGGTATACGGAGTCAAGGGTCCAATAAACCCGGGGGACAATGACCCGGGTGCGTTGGCAAGACCCTACATTCTTTGATTAGTAACACAAATTTTTTACTAACTTTATATAACATCGGATAGAGACAAAGAACCCCATTTTGAATTCTTTAGCTGTAAAACCCGGTCGAAACAGGTCCGTCTTCATCGGAGAATGTCCCTAGTTCTGAGAATATAGAATGATTATTAATATTAAAACTGCACTTAATATAAATGGACACGTCACAAGAAAATCAATAATTTTACAGAGAATATTACGCTTCGATATGATTTTTTTTTACGTAGGTCTAATATTGCTGTGTGCTGTGTGTGTATAGAATTTATCTGACTGTAAATATGTCTGTTTCTACCATAATCTCAAGAAAATATGTGATATAGAATTTATCTGAATGTAAATATGTCTGTTCCTACCATAATCTCAAGAAAATATGTGATAAATATTGACAGCAGCGAGACATTTGCATGTCATGACCATCTATGTTACAAGCTCAGTTTACGATCTGGTATAATTTCACGGTTGAGGTCAGGTATCTCATATAAAATGTGCCTATAAACCAATCAGCCAGGACTTTTTCATGTGATTATTATTTCTGGCAAACTCCAAACGCTGGCAATGAGCAGATAGTTTGACGCACTGACAGGAAACTATTAACCGTGCTTTATACACTGATGGAAACCACACATTTGCAAGAATAGTGAGTGGAAACATTAATTCGAGCAATCTATGATACTCAGTCGCTGTGTGACAGGAATGAATGTGCTGGTATAGCGGGCTAAACTATTTGTGTTTCCTGAGTATGTCTTAAAAATTATAGAAATTGTGCAAAGTACTTAAGCAACCGCTCATAACTTCTATTACGCATAATAAAATTCTCTGTTTAATGCAGCGTAGTCATTCCTGAGAAGCTAATAGTCTTCTCGTAAAATATTTCTGTTCGATTTTGACCAAACTAGGAATGAGTGCACAAATTTAATCGAAATTCTATCAGCGGCAAACGTTGTAATGTCTTAAGAGAGACAGACAGAGAAGTTAACAGCTGCATTTATTTTGTTTACAAATTTCTTGCAAAGTTTCCTGAATGATAGGCAACCATATTCTCTGCTGCGTATAAAAATTTTTCTTTGAGGTTGCTTGTCATGTGCGACTGGTTTTTTTTTAATCTTTAATGAACCCGTACCGCAAAGAAAACGCAACGCGTCTCAATGATAAAGATCAATTGACTGCTATCTTTATTTTATTTTATTTTTTTGGTGAATATTTGATATACGAATTTCTGAACTCATGTTTAATGTCACATGAAAGTGAATAATTTTATGGATTTTTTTGGTTGTAAGTCCGTATTCCACAGCGCATATTGCCACAGCCAGTCAGTTTCGAAAATAAATTACATAAAATATTTTGGAGTGTGCGTGACCACATACTTGGCAACTTGTTCAAGGAACGAGATAAATAATGCGATTGTTCTGCAGAAACAACATCGAAACACCCAGAAATACTCAGCTGCTCAAACCTCATTTAGAAGGCATACAAACACCACTAACTACTCACTTATTAACATTAAATTCTAAAGCAGATTTTAAAAAATATAATCTCGTTGAAATACAGACCAAAACCAAAATATAATAATGGCTAATCGGACCTTTTGAAAATTGTGACTACTGATATTGGTAAGTTTTAGTGAAAATATTCACCGCTTAAAGAGAATCTTTCGCATAAGAATTGAGAGTCTTATTCGGGTATAGGCCTGTATTTTTTTATAACACTTGTCAATTTTTATGTACGATCCGTCAGTTTTAAGAACATAGATTCTTGGTAGCTTATGATAACATTTGTCAATTTTTATGTATGATCCGTCAGTTGTAAGAACATAGATTCTTGGTAGCTTATGGTAAATGAATAATCGAATATTTTGGTCCGACTCGAACCAAAATTAAATGTCTATACCCCACTCCAAAACTAAATTTTATCGAAATCCGTCAGGTAGTTTCCGTAAATTAACACGCAGATAGATATAAACAAACTTTGTAATTTATATATACTAATTAGGGGCCCTGTTTGTTCCCTAGGGACAAACAGAGACAGATTTGGGCGGTTATGATGGAGCCTTGTTTGCAAATCCTCGTCAGATGAAGCGTGTTCAGAGACCACGCGCTGTGCCACGCGTGTTTCTGCTTTCAACACCCCGATTGACTGAAAGTCGCTATAAATACTCATCATATGTGCGGACATCAGTTATGGCCCAACGAAAACATGTGATTGCATTTGAAGTACTGCGCCAAAGTCCGACACGTGCCCGGACGCCGAACCAATATTCCGAACAGAGCGACGCAGAGCCTCAGGATGCCATACGACACGACTACAAATCGACTTTCACTTACTAACCTAACCTGACCGAATTTCACATAATAAACTTCTGCTTCGTGCCTTAGATATCGCAGTTTGTTTGTGATTCTAATCGCCACGAAGCCTCGGAACGCCGTCAGAATCGACGCTGGCAACATAATTCCAAGCGTCGGGACGCTTATCGCCCCGACGTCGACATAGGGTTCCGAATAAAGTGAAGACGAACGTTATGACGTCATACAATACGACGCCGAGCGTCAAGATGCTGAAATAATAGGAAAAGTCTCCAGGCGGATACAGATCTCTGATAAGACGGACATTGGTGCTGTACTGCAGAATTAGGTATCCCGGTTGTCTGAATCTGCCAGCGTCCCGACGGATTGGTTTCAAGGCGGTGTTGTGTGACGTAGGTCCCGATTCAAAATAGACTGCCCGCGGTCATCTTGAGGCGGGTGAGGGGAGGGGGGGCGCACAGAGTGTGGGGGGGCCTGCCCTCGACAGATTTAGCCGTCTAGGGGTGCCCAAAGTTCCCTTTCGCGGTTCCTGTTTCATTAAATGTTAAGAACAATAATTTGAACGATATTTATTAAATTTGGTATTTGGGATTTTGCGCGAAAATACACGGAAAGAATTTAATTTATGTCAGCATCGGTTAGTTTTCAAAAATACAGATATTACGCTGAAAATTAACGTGAATATAGATGAATAAATTAAATATATGATTCTTGATCCTTGATTCATGTACGTTCTTTTTCGTTTTTGATAAGTTTCGCGATGTTCAGCGTGATCTAGACGTATCTATCGGTAGCGAAAGGTCCCGTTGCTTCCAGGATCTCCTCCGTTGTCACTAAGATGATGGAAGCCATAAGCAGTCACCTCTTATAGACTCCACCCCCACGGACGAGAGGTTCTGTGGAACTTGATAGATATTCCTGTCACGCGGTGAGCCATGTTCCATTTATATACCACCCACCACATTCACTTAACACAGGGAACGTTCCCTACAAAAATCTGACCAGAAGCGAGGATGGTCTCGAGAAGTTCAGACTACGATGATTAAGTGTCCAGATGGCAGCACATTAATGTCAACTATTTGGATTTCTCATGGCGAGAGACTGAAATACGCATGTTCTAACCACGCCAAGTCTTTTAACCAGGGATTTATTTTTAGTCAGCAAGAATATATTCGTCGAATTGCGGAAAACAGAGTTTCAATATGGAAACTGAAATTATAGTCAAAAGTTACGTGGACTGAGTGACCGAAATCTCATGAGTATGGAATATTAAAGAAACTACATCAGGCTTACAGTAACGAATGTTGATATAATTGCGTCATATTGTGAATTAAAATTTAATTATTCGTGTTTTTTCCATCTAATCACAATTGTATATAAATAAAATTATACATAAGATATTAAGATATCATTTACATATTTGGTACATCTTTTTACTACATGTTTCGGTTACATTGAACCATCTTCAGGTGTAAAGTTAAAAGTTAAAAATTATAATCTTATAAACTAAAACTTAATTACTGTTGTTGTGTAACTTCTGATGATGTTTACATCTAAATTCATTGGAGTGAGGGTATATTTTGAAGTGATAGTGGTTTAACATTGGCCTGTAACGTAACTTAACTTTTTAACTTTACACCTGAAGATGGTTCAATGTAACCGAAACATGTAGTAAAAAGATGTACTAAATATGTAAATGATATCTTAATATCTTATGTATAATTTTATTTATATACAATTGTGATTAGACGGAAAAAAACACGAATAAGTAACGAATGTGAACGACGACTTCGGAAGGTTGCCAAAGTAAAGCGGGCTTTTCCAGATCAAAAATAAAACCACGGAATTCCCGCATATGAAGTAGAATTTGCGGTGACAAATTAACAGAGTTTGGCATTGTAAACTGGAAATTGTTCTGAAGTACGCTGTCGTGGTTTATCTTCAAGATGGGGCCCTGTCATGAACTTTACCATAACTGAGGAAAGCCACGGAATTTATTACATTAATGACTTTTTATTTGCGGTTTATTTAAAAAAACATTGTCAATGGCGTATACCACATAGCGTCAAATGATGCTTGTCTATTTAAATGTTTCACTCGTACCTCAAAGAGAACACCACGCGTCTTCACGACAAGGATCGTTTGGTCAAAATCGTTCAGGGAAATAATCGTTGTCTATTCTGAGAATCATACGAAACACTCAAATACACTCTGTGCGCAAAATTCAGAGGAACTGAATGTTAAAGCAAGTGGTAAACATAGTTACCATTTAGATTTAAAATCTTTAGGGAACATTTAAGTAGGTCGTGACCTTGGAATATATCAAGGCTCTGTTCTGGCACAAGATGGCTGTCATCTAAACTTCTGCACCTTGTAGACATTGAACGAGGAGCTGAATGCGTGATAAAGGAGTCAGCAAGGACCTCCGAAACGTCGGTAAACTTATAAAAGACTACACAGCGTTACAACCCAGAAGACAGCCATCTTCAGACTCACTGCTGTGAAAACCTCAATCAAATTTGCCAACTTTTTCAGCCTGATGAGCGTATAATTCAGTTGTGGTTTGAAACGGGTGTTAGTAGGAAATCTGATCCGTCTGTGAGTACCCCGCCTTCCCCCACTGGACTCCCTTATCAGCCGGGCCCTTCCTTATCTACAGCTACATCCTTTGCCCGTTGATTTCTGTCGGAAACTGCAAGCATTTGTTCGAGCGGTGGAACAGAGTGAAGTGTTGAAACATATTGGCTGTTCTGTGTTACACGGGCGATGAACTGCAAATGCGTAAGGCAAGTCATGTGTCTAGTGTAAATAGTTTTAACGTGATAAAGATTACGTTCTTCTGGGTTCTGACATCGTGTAGTCGTGTCTGTGGTTAACAAAGTTTCGGAGGAATAAATCGCTTCCATCTTCAGAGTACGGTAAACGTATACGTAACCATAAACCATCACATGGAGCTGTAAGAACATAACGGGAATGGTGGTTAAATTTAACGTATCAACTTCGAGACTTTATCGAAATACGGTATCGACTTTTAAAGGTGTATTTGTTATTATACGTTTTACATGTCCGATAAGTTTCCACGTCTCCGAAAACAAGGATGAGTAACGTAAGTGTCACAAATATATTTTAATTTCTTTCGGGAAAATGTTTGATCTTTAGTCTGCGAACCAAATAAAACCTACAAATTCATTCCGTCTGCGACAGACACCAACAAATAAACTGAGAAGCAGCAATAGTTAGAGAATATGATGTGATCCCTGGCAGGTTATACTTCAGATTACGCGCACTACAGAAGTGTCGGAGAAGTTGCCGATACTACAAGGGTTTTAAGGCTGAACAGTACATAAAAAAGCTCAGTCCTTGTATATGGATGGACTTTGGTCCACGAACAATAAAGATGGAAAGCATTTGGAAAGGAAGTGTTGAAATATATCCGTACAGAAAAGAAATTAGGTAGCAGGGAGAAGAGAAAATTACATAGAGAGTAGCTTAAAAGTTTTAAATGTTCATTAATCACTGGATTAATAAGGTGTTAGTAAAGTCAATAAATTTGAAATGCATGTTACAAGCAGAGTATTCTGAGGAAACACTGCTTGTATACAATATTTTGATGGGGAAACTCGCGCAAAAAAAAAAGCACTTTAAAGGGGAGATGTAGATGAATGTATTATCCTACACCCATCGTGATTCCTGTCGCTCACAGCTGGGAACGTAGAAACATCTCCATCTATCGCGTATTTGTTTCACTTCAAATAATTATTCCGGGATGGGGTCGTTAGCCCCACGCCCAAGCCCCAACCTGGAGGACCATACCTCCGAATTTCTATCCCCCGGAAACAGGGCGGACCAGCTATACCCCCAGGTATTGGGGTAGCTCGGGTACCTCGGGGGTGCCAGTCCCCGTACCCACTGATGTGGGCCCCTGAGGGGGAATCGATGTATTGGATTTAATATTATTCTGTAACGACGTCAACTCAACTGTACAGGTGATGTGACCTTTGAGACCAGGACAGGCGGAAAAGGAGAGACTCGTGAATGACGAGGCAATATTTCTTCGCTGATGTTCTGACATCAAAGGAACGAGATGAATCGTGCGTAGCATGGAAATGGTTAATGACGCTGAACTCAAACAGTAAAAAATTTACGCTTCTTAACAACTGCAGTGGTCAGCTTCATGATCAAT
>NW_019060918.1:51971-90533 GCF_000696155.1 Zootermopsis nevadensis
AGGAAATGTCGTAAAAGTTTTCTCAAGTCCCACGGCAAACACCTGGGCCTCCCCAAGTGTGAAAACAACAGACACACAGCAAAGAGGCTTCACACCTGATCACGTGACGCGTTATCAGGTTGCTGATAAACATTTCTGTTGACATTTCCTTGACTGAAACTTGCTACAGCGTAGGAAAAAAAAAACATCTCGCAGATGTGACAATGCAAACATATGACGTCAGAAAGCCAACCGTGAGAGACTGAGGACCAAATAAATATCGGATCTTATTTCCGAAGCCTCCTCGCATTAAGAGTATCTTCTGTTTCAAAAATAGTCGACCCCAGGGCATTAACATTTGTCTGTGGCTGTATTCGGAGATGGATGTTCAGATGTCGAGAGTGGAGGAAACGTATAAAAAAGTACCCTCTACTGTTCCAACCTTCTTCTAGCTTTCTTGCATGAAATGGATTTGCGGGGTACGTACCGCGCACAGGGAACACGAATGCCAAAAAAAAAAATCTGAAGGGATGCGCAGATGAGATGATAATATTAAAATGAGTCTTGGGAAAACAGAGATGGAGGGTATGGATTGGATTCATCTGGCTCAGGATAGGTACCGATGGCAGGTTCTTGTGAATACGGTAATGAAACTTTGGAATTTATTGACGAGCTGATTGTTCTATTAACCAGGACTCAGCTCCGTGGAGCTGGTTAAAGGAATTTCCACGCTCTTCAGTTTCCATGGCAACACGCCCACTCGCCACAGGCGATAATCAAAAATTATTCACTCGCAACATTTACGTCTTTACACAACAGAACTCTTGCGTTAAGAGACGCTAATTTTTCATGATAAGCCGCTGTTAACCACAAACTCAAATTCGACCTCTTCCCGTCCACAGCAAGAAATCACGGGTTACACGTGTGGTAACGTACGCAATGCTCTTACCCAAATATATATATTTTTAGCCTCTGTACTCCGCCACTTCGGTTACTTGTTACTAATCTGTTAAATTTTAACGTAAACTATAATGCGTCTTACAAAATACAGGGAAGATATTTGGCGGCTGTGCCGTTGTGACTATGAAACGCGGCGACCGATACAGTGATCGCGCATAGCGGAAAGGCCGTGCCAACGGCACAGTCGTCAATCATCCCTGTAGTTCGGTCATTTAACAAAGTTTAAAGATTAATGTGATATCATGATGAGTGGAATTCGGAAGAAAGTTTTGGAGATGTTTATATTGCTTTTACACAGGGCTAAAGTTTACATTTGTTACAGGAGGAGTCTTGTGAATCAGGAGGCCCGGTTTCAAGAACAGTTGGCCGAACTTACTGCGCAGTTGACCGCGAGAGACAACGAGTCACACAAACTGCGATACCAGATGGAGGACCTACAGAGAGACGTTCTCATTAAGAGTTCTGGGATGGACAGTGAGTGTGTGAAATAATGTTTTCATACTAACGCACATGGACACGCGTGGGAAGAGGGGGGGTGGAGGTGTAGCTCCACGAATTATTTAACTATGGCACTAGATGGAAGTTACGGTTATCGGCTGTTGAAGTAGCTTTTGTGCTTTTCAGTGAGACTAACTAGTTTCATGCCTGTGTGGAATTGAATTAGGATACTTCAGACCTGAGTCATAGATCCATAAATTCTCCCCCCGCCCCCCAGTTCCGGAATGCGACGAGTGCAGAATATCTGACCAGTTACTGATCTGTTACGTCGAAATGCATACCGATAATACCCAGTAATTTATTCAAGGAAATCAAAATACCTACAACTCTTTGAAGCCGACGCTCATGTAAATGCTATTTAAGAATCCAGTCCGTACCGCGAAGAAAACACAAGGCTTCACCATTACAAAATCAACTGATCGCGTCTAGAAATATTTAAGAATCCAGTCCGTACCGCGAAGAAAACACAAGGCTTCACCATTACAAAGATCAACTGGTTAACGCTGTTTAAAGAAATAATCGCTGTTAACTGTAAGAATCTTACGAAACCTAAATACAAAAAGAATGGAAACAGATTCTTCAAGTAGCTGGCACCGCGTCATGTCGATAATTAGATTCTACAGAGATTTGAAAATCTCTTCCGTACCAGCTGCAGGTATTACACTATTAGTACGTCAGTGTACACGTCATCTGCGCTAATATCAATTCAAGTGACTGTACGAACACTTTCTGAATTACAAGTCACGTGAAGAAACATCCTTCTTTCGTCATGTCTGACCGCCGGACATTCTTACATTCCGACTGCAGTCCAGGGTAAACTATTGGCCACTTCTAGAAATAAACTGATATAGTTTCATAGACGGCAATTCATTTACTCAATATTTCCTTGATTATCAAAATTGTCATTACTAATCAACAACAAAACTAACTGTTACGCTTAAGCAGAGTCTGTCTTAAATATACCACAGACTTAATTCAAACGCGTTCTTACGCACTTGTTTCCTTAAACAGCGTTAACCATTTAATCTGTGTAATGGTGTAGTGTAGTGTTTTCTTCGCGGTACGGACTAAATTCTTAAGTTTCATTTGAAAGAGCTTCGGCTCCAAAGGTTAATTAGCGTTTTAGTCGTATTATTTCCTTAAACAGCGTTAACCAGTTGATCCTTGTAATGGTGAAGTGTAGTGTTTTCTTCGCGGTACGGACTGAAATCTTAAATATTATTTAATTCGTATCGATCAAATTTTTCCTCTGTTTTAAAGGAAATGGTGAGTCGGTGAACAAATTCCACGTTGCACTACATACCTTTCATACAGCCCTCCCGATATTAACATAAAATTGAGCCCTAAAGTAACTCCCTCCTCAATGTTGACATCAAAACGCAGTCCATCAAAAGTTAATGCCAGAATTTAAAATTCTACTTGAACGCAGTAAGAACCTGCCCAACGTCTCTCCCACGTTAGTTCGTTCAGCTGGGTTAAAATAGGATCTCGTGATGTTCAGGAGAAAATAAAGTGGGCAGAAACTGAATTAACGCTTGAAAGGATGACACCCCCATAAAATTATTTGTTCGAGCAATAGGTTACTGACAGGTTGTTGACACCCCCACAGTTAGGTGCAAGAAAGCAGTTTTGTGTGTTTTTACGTTGTAGGCGAGTCAGCACGATACAAGAAACGCTTATTAGGACGTACCGTGCCAATTGGGAAACTGTAAAAAATCATTTTGCCCTAACGTCGTTCATGCAGAGGACAGAATGACGTCACTCAACAGCTGTTTGCTTTACGTACCAAAAATAGTTAAAGTGAGAGACAACGATACGCCACTGTTTTCAGTGCACATTTGATTTGTTTTTCTCTCATTTATTTTGCATTTGTGTTTTTATTTTACCTCCATCTTCCTTCTACGTTCATCACGTTTATCTGTTTATGTCTGTCATGATAGATGAATCAGTTTATTGGCTACGGTGTGTCTATTTGCTTTTCAATTCCTGAACCAGCTGTCCGATTTTTATAAAATTTAATATGAGCGTTATTCCAACACAGCCTACCTCAAAGTAATGCTGTTTTATTTATACAATAGGTAAATGGCTGACCGATGAATATACATTTACGTTATTTAGATAAGTGCATAACTTCGAGTCTGCGCACTGAGAAAGTAAACTTTGTTAGTTCTGGCCGGATCTGCTTGCTTAAGTTGCTGTCCTTGTGAATGATTACGATTTTCGCTTGGTATAACACATTAGAACACCACGAGATGATGACAGCTCGAGAGAAAGTCATTTGTCCGGCTGTCCTGAAGCGTCGGTCTTGGAGCACGGCAGAAACTGAGTACAACTGACAGAGATTACTAAAAACGAATAAGAATGAGATAAACGAGAGATGTGTGAAGATAATGGAAGGAGGAAGTGGTCGTAGCACATCCTGGATGGAGAAAGAGAAAATAAGGAAGCCATTAGGCCAATCCAAGATTCAGGAAACCATTAGGCCAATCTAATACTAAGGAAACCATTAGGCCAATCCAAGATTCAGGAAACCATTAGGCCAATACAATACTAAGGAAACCATTAGGCCAATATAATACTAAGGAAACCATTAGGCCAATCCAAGATTCAGGAAACCATTAGGCCAATCTAATACTAAGGAAGCCATTAGGCCAATCAAATGATAAGGAAGCCATTAGGCCAATCCAAGATTCAGGAAACCATTAGGCAAATCAAATGCTAAGGAAACCATTAGGCCAATCCAAGACTTCTGGATGTTATAAAATACGGCGGAGAAAGCTCGCTGTATGAGAAATTAATTTTTATAAATTTTACGATGCTGTAACCAGTTCGCGGTTTGTATTTATATTCGCCAATCAGGTGGCAGTATGGAGTTTTTCACTGTCCACGAAACCGATCCGTAATGACGTCTTTCCGACGTCACGCCGCTCCTAATTTGGTAGTAGTCATTGACAGGGGAAAGACAGCGAGTTTACAAATAGAAAACGTCTTGTACTCCCAAACTTTGCTCTGGCTGGAACTGGACGCGGATATTAGCACAAAACAAAGTTTTGTACGAGTTGTCCAGTCACTGTATGGACCAGAATCATAAGTGCCAAGCAGCACGTGTAGGGGAGATGAGAAATTCGTGCAGAAGATGACTGTCATCTGGGATTTTGCGCCGTTTCGTCTGGTAGAAATTGGCCGACGTTTCAGAGAGGTTCTCTGTCTCCACGAGTGTAGGTTGCGCGCGAAAGAGAGGGGTTTCACAGAAGGCAGAAAGTTGGCCGGAACAATGATTGGGGGGGGGGGGGTTTGGGTGACAGACAGACAGAGGAATTGAGTCGATGTCTGCCTTTCATTCAATTTCGTGATCTCGTGAGGAACTCAAAGGTGGCCATGGTAACGCACCAACTCGGTGGTCCGATCTACAAGAAGCGAAGTCTGTTCTAATTTGCATAGCACGAAGTTGCGAACACGTTGCTGTTTACGACTGTAAAAATAAACCCGTTCACTATACACCAGACAGCAGTCAAGCTAAATGGGAGACTCATGGCTGTTTCTCTGCAAATAGCGCGGCGACAGGAAAAATCCAGACACTATTTATAGGGAGCTAGTTAACCCTGGAACACGATCGTTCATAGCAGCAGTGACAAAATCCCGCCAATGAGACAAAAAAAGATTAAATAAACCCTTAAGCCGAAATTTGTCCAAATGATATTTAATAATTCAGTCCGTACCGCGAAGAAAACACTACACTTCACCATTACAAAGATCAACTGGTTAACCTTGTTTAAGGAAATAATACGACTAAAACGCTAATTAACCTTCGGAGCCGAAGCTCTTTCAAATGAAGCTTAAGAATTCAGCCCGTACCGCGAAGAAAACACTACACCTCACCATTACAAAGATCAACTGGTTAACCTTGTTTAAGGAAATAATACGACTAAAACGCTAATTAACCCTTTTGAAGCCGAAGTTCGTGTAAATATTTAAGAATTCAGTCCGTACCGCGAAGAAAACACTACACCTCACCATTACAAAGATCGAATTCAGTCCGTACCGCGAAGAAAACACTACACTTCACCATTGCAAACATCAACTGGTTAACCGTGTTTAAGGAAGTAATACGTCTAAAACGCTAATTAACCTTTGGAGCCGAAGCTCTTTCAAATGAAACTTAAGAATTCAGTCCGTACCGCGAAGAAAACACTACACTTCACCATTGCAAACATCAACTGGTTAACCGTGTTTAAGGAAGTAATACGTCTAAAACGCTAATTAACCTTTGGAGCCGAAGCTCTTTCAAATGAAACTTAAGAATTCAGTCCGTACCGCGAAGAAAACACTACACTTCACCATTGCAAACATCAACTGGTTAACCGTGTTTAAGGAAGTAATACGTCTAAAACGCTAATTAACCTTTGGAGCCGAAGCTCTTTCAAATGAAACTTAAGAATTCAGTCCGTACCGCGAAGAAAACACTACACTTCACCATTGCAAACATCAACTGGTTAACCGTGTTTAAGGAAGTAATACGTCTAAAACGCTAATTAACCTTTGGAGCCGAAGCTCTTTCAAATGAAACTTAAGAATCCAGTCCGTACCGCGAAGAAAACACTACACTTCACCATTACAAATATCAACTGGTTAACGCTGATTAAAGAAATAATCGCTGTTTATAAACACACTCTGTGGACATAATGCACATATGCTGAATGTTCAAGCAGGGTTTCAAATTGTTAAACATGAAGTATAGATATTTTTAAGATATACGCTTTCCACATAAAACTGCCTTCAGAACAGCAAATATTAGACGTAATATTAGGAGAAATTTATTATCGTGCAGTGAGATTAACACTGCAATAATATGCGGGTATATTTATGCAACAGCGTGTTGGTTTGTGTCTATAATAAATTTACTAGAGGGCCAGTGAAGTTCGTAACGTGGCAAAGAATTAATTTGGAAAATAATGTCGGAAAAGAACTCGGCCGACGCCATGTTCGGATTCATGATAAATGTCTACAATGAAAAATTACCGGCGACGTAAATCGTCAAAATTTGGGTGATCGCCTCCTACTTGATGGACCGCCAGGCACCCTGAAACTGAGTGGATCAGACAGTTGTTCCCCAAATAACTATTCATAAAATGAGACAGCCACGCAGAACGTACCGAATACGCGGCAGACGGGTGTTCTTAAAAGGTTCACAGACTCTACAGTTAAACAGATGGACAAGATGTTCATTGCTTATAGAACCGTGTTCACAGAAATCCGACACTGCACTGTATATATAGAGCCAGCTGAATTCAATCAAAATCTTCACTCATTGTTTCTCTAACACCTTTCCTGTCTTCTACAATTAAGTCTCTCAAAAAATTTTACGAAAAATTTTGTACGCACTTTTTATTTCGTGCTTTCCCCACAAAAAATATTAGGTGAAGAGTAAGGACACAAATGTTTCTAGCCACACGAGTTCGAATTAAAATCACAAAAATTAAAAGTTACGTACAATTTCAAAGACTTTGGGACAATTAATTTATTTATTTATTTTGTAGTTCATTTAACGACGCTGTCAGCAGCTCAGAGTACATAGCATCAGATTATAGTATGATTAGTAAATGAGGCAGAAATTATATGGACCGAAGTGGTCGTGGCCTAATTTAAGTCACTATACCAGCATTTGTTTGGAGGGACTGAAGAGAAACACGAAAAACTCATGATAGCCACATCCAAGACGAGGTTTGAACCTCAAACCTTCTGAATATCGGCTGCAATGTTTGGTGGACCACTTGAGATAAAGTTCTCTCGTAGTCATTGTCACAGTTTCTCAATATGTTACTTTCATTAGGTATGAAAATTGGGTGTCGAAGGGTTAAATAGGTCACTAACCACACAACTCGACTCTGATGCCCATTAAGAATCTGGCCTGATTCCAAGATTTCAATAAATGTTTAGTTGTCATATTGTAGGTCATTGAGTACAATAGACGCATTAATACATTTGCAGTGAGAGTATTGGCTATTGACCAACAGTTCACTGCCAATACGTGATCTCCTCTGTAGACCTTGCAGCTAAAATATGGGTTAATAAACTTCAGAATTAATAAGTGGGACGAGCATATCATGAACACAGAAAATATTTATATAAACAATTTGTGTATGAATTTTTTTGAGATTCAGAGTCCCTGAGTGGTCTTCATGTTCATTTATTGCAGATCCAAATCCATTGCTGACAAAAATTAATCAGCGTTTTTACATTGCAGGAAGAAATAACGTATTTTTCGTTGCAAAATCAGAAATATTTAAAATAAAAAGCTTTGGATGTAAGAGACATATTTTATGTGTTCAATTATTGCATGAAAAATATCAACAATTTTTACTTCAAATTTCATGTAGTGTATCATTTACTTTAGATTGAACTGGTTCAAAATGAAATTCAACTCATAACTTTCACTGTGGTTCTCAAATAAAAGATCTTATCAAAATATATTTTGAAAATGAATTATGTAAATGGATATGAACTGAATGAAAAATTTACTGCGCAGCTGTGGGCTGGTATTAGCGCTGCTTAAAACTACAAAATATTGTGTTTAAAGTTTTCAAAAGATTTTTGGGCATAAATGAATGGATATTTTTTGTAGTAAGTAAGAGCATATGAGATTCTCTGCGTTGTACATTAACTTCTTTCAAATCTCAACAACACTCAATTAATTAACTATCATTGCAATGTTGCAGGATTGCAAGCTGAGCTGGAAGCAGCACACAAAGAATCAGACTGCGTGCGGCGAAGACTGCGTCAGCTGGAGGAAGACCTGGGAACTTTCAAGGAGAAGAACAGAGAGCTTCAAGATGAGCTACAGAAGAAAGCAGGTGCGTCTGCTTCTCGTAACGCTGAAGATGCATACACAAACTGCCATAATTTTGTTAGCTGTTTTGGCTTTACTAAAATTACTAACATACACAAACTGCCATCATTTTGTCAGCTGTTTTGGCTTTACTAAAATTACTAAGCTGCAAAGCATTTTGATATAATGACCGCATCTAATTTTAACACAGGAACGTTGATTTTGTGTCAAAATCTTGTTCACAGAACAATTCAAAGACAAAAATGTATTGTGCACTATATTCACTATATACAAATACTGGATCTTGTTAACAATCGTCTGCTGCTTGCAGAGGAAATACAGTCCTCTTCTGACAGTGACAGCGACGATGACAATGAGAGAGTCGCAGAACTGGAGTCCAAAGTCAAGGAGCTGGAGGAGAAAGTTCAGCAACTCCAGTCTCAGCTGGAAGAGGTGTGCATGGAACGAGACAAACTGGAACAGGCTAGGGCAGAAATGGAGGCAGATCGAGAGGAGGAGATAAAGATCATAGAAAGGGTAAGAGCGCAGTCGTGTTTCATGAAAGGATGAGCCCTGACCACAAGGAAACTGTACCACAGAATTTGTTCCTTACAGAAAATCAAACTTGTCTCAAGGAAGATAAAATTATTGAGACCAAACTGGGTAGCTCAGTGGTCCATCGATTAACTGACTGATTTCACCGATTGGTTATGCTCATTCAAACTCTTATGCTTATACATAAACATCTGCTAAATGTAAAATTCAATCAAAAGAAAAAAAGACCATGATAAGAATGAAAAGCTGTGTCTCAATTTGGATTAAACATTTTTTTCATAATTATTATGTCAATTTGTCTCCATGTTTAATCTCTAAATGTTCTCAATTCACGAAAATCTGTCAAGAAAACTTGAGTCCTATACTTTAAGATCAATAAAACCAACTCGCTGTACACTTTTGTACGACATGAATAAATAGATCTCATTATTAAGATCTACAGATTTTATCCAAATCACCGATTGTCCACAAAGAATGATGGAAAAATATGTAGTAAACATACACAGTCATAAAAATTATCTCGTAAGGCACAAAATGCCTTAAAAGCAGATGATTGCCAAGCAGCGAAGCTACCAACATTTTCTGTTTATTAAATAATTTGTCATTAAGGTGATTCTGTTTCTGTCTTTGATTACCTCTGCAGTAATAGATTTTTCTTCTGATGTGAATCAACATCGAGGCCAATTACCAAAGTATGAATTTGGAAAATACGTACTCTATTGGAATATTAGTTTGCCAAATTTGTGTCTGCAGAGGCATGTCAGAGTATTATTTGTAGATTACTATTTGAAGGACTTTGTTCCAGGCACTGTGGAGCTGAAGTTGAAATTGGCAGAACAACAGCTTAAGGAGGTACCAACCTCTGTTTATTTATAGGATAATGCTTGTAATACTGCACATCTGTCAATGCACGTAATTTTTGCTTAAAAGCTGTTGCCTACACTTTTTGATACAGAGCAAGTCATCCTCAGATGAATATATTTTCAATTACAAAGTTAACTCGCAAATATAATGATGATACAACTGTCAGTTGTGGAAATCTTGTAAATTTATTACATCGGTAGTTTTCTTAGAAACCGTCTGATAAATTTTGTATGACTAATGTGTAAAATTATTTTTTAATTTTTCAAAATTTGGTCACCGTATACAGCGCAAACTATAATTTTATATAACTATAGTGGTTTGGCTAATAAAGTGGATTACTAGTTCCCTCGAAGTAACAGACCATGTTACACCCACTCAAAATAAAATGGCAAAATCATTAGTCAGGATTTGTATTTTTTTTACGAAGTTACCACAACTGAAGACTTATGAGGCAGAGGTGATACAGTTGCGTGGTCTAACCATTGAGCAACAGAGGTCACTGCGGGTTACCACACGGCAAACAGAGCAGCTTCAGGTCAGTGAGCGAATGCTGAAGGAGGAGATTACCCGACTTCGAGGGCTGCTCGACAAGGAGAAGAGCCACGGAATATGCATGCAGGTTAGGTTAGGTTAGGTTAGGTTAGGTTGAAATATAATAACTGCAATCCATCATCCAATATGGTGAAGGTTGAAATAAAATATCAAAGAAAATAAATTCAAATATTTTAATATAATTTAGGACAAATCACATAATAACAAATTATGTTGGGTAAATATAGTAATTTTTGTTTTAAAAATTCTGTTTGGATCAATTATCTGGAGCAGCCTTATGAATTTCATGAAAGTAGCTTCCATTGTACCTTTTTCACTAAAGAGTAAATATTAAAATATTTTTACACAAATATCTCTCTTGGAATTTTAAACTTAATACACTTTGCTTAAACAAATGTGTGTATATTTCTAATATTAGTCTTCTGTGTACAGAGCTTACACGAGAAAAAAATGGCTGATAATGAGAAGAAGTTTGAAGTCCGCCTTGATCAACAGAAAAGTGACATCACTGCTCAGGTAACTTAAATTTGGTTATTGTTTTATTTTAGCAGAGAAGTGACAGTTATAATTACCAACATGCCATATTTTATTAAAATGTAAAGCTTAAAAATGTGGCTGAGACTTATACATGGTTTACGCAGTTCTGATTTCTGAAGTACTGTAATTATGAGGCAGATGTCAGTTTTAAGTATACTTAACTCTGCGTTTCCCCCTACAGTCTTGAACAGAATTATAGGAATTGAAAGTTCACATAAGAAATATATAACAGAAATGAACTGGAAGTGAAAAAAGTCTAAGTCAGACTTATACTCAAAATTCATAAAAGCTAATTGAGAGAAAAAACTACTTTGAAGGATGAACCATTTTATAAAACATACGTTATATCGATATAGGAAAAGCATTTATTGTTTTTAATTAATTAGTGTTAGGCTGAGGAAAGTAGGAAAAATTGTCTATAATAATGAATTACTACATGTAATCTTGTTGTACGGCAAAAAAGTTTCTCGCTGATTGTATTGCAGTGGGAGGACAGACTGAGACGAGAATGCTCAAGACTCAGATCAGAACTCGATCAACTCCACAGCGAAGAGAAGCGTCTGGCCATTGAGTCTGTTCAAGTTCAAAAAGAGAAAGAAATGAATATGGCTAAGCTGAATTGGGACCTAAGAATGCAACAATGTCTTAAGGAGGTAGGGTATAGCATTTCGTTCCCCTTTGAAAATCAAAATAAACAGACTTGCTTGAAAGAAATGCATCACTTTGATAAGAAGCAGCATATATTAACAGTTACGACCTTTAAAAAATGTCTTATATTTAACTATGTGATTACTAATTCTATATAAGCCCGTGTCAGTATCAACACTTCTTCGTTAACTTTAAAACTATAAATTTAGAAATTATTCATATTGTTTTATAAATCATGATTACACGTAATATAAAGACTTCTGAATTTAATCCAAGACTAAAATTAAACTGTCGGATAGGAATTTTCTTCTGGTCGCACTGCAACGGAACTTCACGCTGACAATTTTTTACATAAAATAAAGAAAATATAAAAACCTAAGTATAAATTATGAAATTAGTCCAAAGGCATTTTATACTGGATTGATTGTGATTGTTCACTTCCTATGAAGAGAATATTTTATGTTTGATATTCAAAGGTTTGTTGAGGAAATGGCTGTCATTAATTGTACCAAACTTGCTCCAAAACCTTATTGATTTGTGCCTAACCAATATGTCACAAAGACATTACGGGAGGCATGGATGTAAAGCTTCGTGCATCCTTAAACTCAGCACACTTTTGTAATGTAATCCATACGTGATCTGTGCAACATTTTTCCATGTTAAGCTTCTAAAAATTTCGGTGAAAATTTTAAAAGTATGTTCACAGATCCATATTCTTACTAATACATGTATGAGAACGTATAAAACTGAAGACAAGTTATTAATTTCAGCTACATCAGAACCATGTTGCGCAGTGATCTGTCTTGTTTGATGTACACACGTTTTGTTCCCATAGATATCTACACTGAAGGATCGCTTAACAGAAAAAGATACGTACTATCATGGAGAACTAGAGAAAGCACAGACAAATGCAGATCAAGACATCTTCAATCTCCGCCGGAAGCTCGATAAGATCGATCTGTCATACCAAGAGCAGATGGAGAAACTGACTGATAAATATGAAAAAGAAATAGGTGAGAAACACAAAGATTGCAGTGCCTACATCAGTACTTTACTAACTAACCAGATGGCTTACCGAACCCGAAGGTTCATCACCGAATTAACCAAAGCTCTGTCCTGGGCCAACAAAATCCAGTCTCCTCCAACTCCTATCTCCCATAGATCCCGCCTGAGATTATCCTCCCATCTACGTCTAGGTCTCTCCAGAGGTCTCTTCCCCTCAGGCTTCCCAAATAGTGGACCCAACCAACCAGATGGCTTAGCGAACACAAAGGTTCATCACCGAATTAACTAAAGCCCTCCACCGGACCCTGTCCTGGGCCAACAAAATCCAGTCTCCTCCAACTCCTATCTCCCATAGATCCCGCCTGAGATTATCCTCCCATCTACGTCTAGGTCTCTCCAGAGGTCTCTTCCCCTCAGGCTTCCCAAATAGTGGACCCAACCAACCAGATGGCTTAGCGAACACAAAGGTTCATCACCGAATTAACTAAAGCCCTCCACCGGACCCTGTCCTGGGCCAACAAAATCCAGTCTCCTCCAACTCCTATCTCCCATAGATCCCGCCTGAGATTATCCTCCCATCTACGTCTAGGTCTCTCCAGAGGTCTCTTCCCCTCAGGCTTCCCAAATAGTGGACCCAACCAACCAGATGGCTTAGCGAACACAAAGGTTCATCACCGAATTAACTAAAGCCCTCCACCGGACCCTGTCCTGGGCCAACAAAATCCAGTCTCCTCCAACTCCTATCTCCCATAGATCCCGCCTGAGATTATCCTCCCATCTACGTCTAGGTCTCTCCAGAGGTCTCTTCCCCTCAGGCTTCCCAAATAGTGGACCCAACCAACCAGATGGCTTAGCGAACACAAAGGTTCATCACCGAATTAACTAAAGCCCTCCACCGGACCCTGTCCTGGGCCAACAAAATCCAGTCTCCTCCAACTCCTATCTCCCATAGATCCCGCCTGAGATTATCCTCCCATCTACGTCTAGGTCTCTCCAGAGGTCTCTTCCCCTCAGGCTTCCCAAATAGTGGACCCAACCAACCAGATGGCTTAGCGAACACAAAGGTTCATCACCGAATTAACTAAAGCCCTCCACCGGACCCTGTCCTGGGCCAACAAAATCCAGTCTCCTCCAACTCCTATCTCCCATAGATCCCGCCTGAGATTATCCTCCCATCTACGTCTAGGTCTCTCCAGAGGTCTCTTCCCCTCAGGCTTCCCAAATAGTGGACCCAACCAACCAGATGGCTTAGCGAACACAAAGGTTCATCACCGAATTAACTAAAGCCCTCCACCGGACCCTGTCCTGGGCCAACAAAATCCAGTCTCCTCCAACTCCTATCTCCCATAGATCCCGCCTGAGATTATCCTCCCATCTACGTCTAGGTCTCTCCAGAGGTCTCTTCCCCTCAGGCTTCCCAAATAGTGGACCCAACCAACCAGATGGCTTAGCGAACACAAAGGTTCATCACCGAATTAACTAAAGCCCTCCACCGGACCCTGTCCTGGGCCAACAAAATCCAGTCTCCTCCAACTCCTATCTCCCATAGATCCCGCCTGAGATTATCCTCCCATCTACGTCTAGGTCTCTCCAGAGGTCTCTTCCCCTCAGGCTTCCCAAATAGTGGACCCAACCAACCAGATGGCTTAGCGAACACAAAGGTTCATCACCGAATTAACTAAAGCCCTCCACCGGACCCTGTCCTGGGCCAACAAAATCCAGTCTCCTCCAACTCCTATCTCCCATAGATCCCGCCTGAGATTATCCTCCCATCTACGTCTAGGTCTCTCCAGCGGTCTCCTCCCCTCAGGCTTCCCAACCGACACCCGGTACATCAGTACTTTACTACTAGATATAATACCGCTCCGTACTGGACCAAAAACCATTGTGGTTTAGTAGTTAGCATTAACGCACAGCCACCTCTTTTTCTGGGCGTGTTGTGTAGTTAACAGCATTTTAAGTGATGATGCCATAGTTCAGGTGGTTAGATGCTGGCTTCCCACAGAGGCATGTAATCAATTACAGGGCAAGTCCATTTAGGATTTGTGATGGATTAAGTCTTGGTCATTCAGGATTCTCTCCACATTTTTGTATTTCTATGCCAATTAGTTGCTGTATATATATCACAAGGTGTGCAAATACACCTGATCAGCCAGCAAAACATCACAGCAATGATCCTTATTTGAGGCTCCATAAAATAAGGATTTGACTCATCGTCCTGACGATGGAGGCAGAAAGGACCTCTGAAACAATTGTAAACTTCTACCAGACTACACAGCACTATAACCAAGAAGACAGCCATCTATAGAATAAGGAAGCTTAACATTTTAAAGCCATTTCTAGACCTATATTTGACATGCTTTACACGAGTAAAATTTCTGCCAAGTCACTTAACAATAAATAAGAATAATTTTTTAAGACGAAATGGAAGTTAGACCCTGCACCATAGAGTTAGTTAAGAAATTAGACACAAAAGTCAAGTGTTGGCCAATAATAGTGACCTGTGCGCCTGTTTTCTTATCTCAGAACAACTGAACTGGGAATCTGACAGGAAAATACAGCAGCTGGAACAGAACTGGCAATTGCAGATGAGTTCCACAAGAGCAACATTGGAACTGGTCAAGGAGCAGATGGAGCGAGACGCTCAAGATCGCTTGGATGCTGCAGAGGAGAAGCATCATAAACAGCTAGGTGCACACAAGTACAGTTCTTTAGAGTGTTGCGTGATCCCCAGCCTGCTGCACTGGGGGACATCCACAGCAGGTGTCATAAATGTGTGTCTGTTTGCGTGTGTGTGCGCGTGCATGTGTGCTAGAATTATGGTAATGCATTAATATGATAAGAAGGTAAACAACACTTGGCAATGTAACATTCAGACCTAACATCACCTTAAAAGTTAATCAGTTCAGTGGTAATGTATCATACCTGTATTTATGAGGATTCTAGGTTATTTAACCACATATTTATACTTGCCTAGTAAATTTTTAATTTTTAATCTTAGCACTCAAAAAGGTGTTTGTATTTATTCATGTCTCCTGGTGACATCTGCTGATGAGTGAACTTAGCACACAAATAGTTGGCATTTATTTCTGTTTCCTAGTGACATCTGTTAAGTTGACTTAAAAATTAAATCGCGGCATAACAGCTCCAGAGAGCCAAAGCCGACTAGCTTGACTGCTGGCCTCACGTTCACATGCCTAAGCAGAGGTGAACGATCATCCAACCAGATGTAGGGTGACGTGTGGTCAGCACGACGAACCCCCAGCCATTGCTAGCTTTCCTGACCGGATTACGCTACTCATTGTAGCTCCCCAATTTCCTCACGATGCTGAGTTGGCACCGGTCCCATACACTGGTTGAAAATCTCATGAGAAATTTCTTTCCCCGAGACTCGAACCAGCGTGCATTCCGTATCAGCGGTCCGAAGCGTGATGCCTCAGACCATGCGACTACGGCGCGGGACGTTAAGTTGACTTAGCACTCAGAAAGTTGCCTGTTTCCTAGTGATATATGTTGGAGAGTTAACTTTGTGATGCTGTGATGGACTGTATAATAGCATTCTCTTTGTAATGTAAGTAATTAGGATAGAAGACACATTGAAAACTCTAATTTTTATAATCCTAAATTCTTTAGTGGCATGAAGAAGATACAGTTGTTAGCAGGGGCATGGAGTCTAACTATCCCACAAGTTTACACTGAACCGTCAAAACAGATTGTCAGTATTTTGTATGGTTACATGTCATTAAATAATTTAATTGCAAAAGTGTTTTTTTTTAATATTATATATGAGCATCATGTTGTGGTTTTAATAACAATAAAACATTACGTTGTCCATCTTCGCACAAGTTATACAGATTTTACAAGCTCATACGTTTATTTATTTTTCCACTGCTGGGTGACATGTTTCAAACTCATTGGTTCATATTGTCGTCCCTAACTTGTTACACTGACTGCACTATTACTATTAGTAAAATAAGTTTTAAGCTTCTTTTATTAGAATATAAAATAAGCAAACAAACAACTATTAACACTATAAAAAAGACACTGTTGCCATACACGTTTCAACCTCAAAAGGTCATCTTCAGTGGCATCACGGAAATTAATTCATTTAATCAAATGGTTTAAACTGGATTTAGAAAATAAATAATGAATAGGGTATTTAACTAAAGTATTTCAAGCGATACTGCACTAGATGTTGTTATTTTTTTAAAACTTCTTTTATTAATATATTCTTGCATCATAGTACTATTTAGAGGTTATGTTATGTGTATTCTGATGTGGATTTGTTATGTTGGTTCTTCTGAGAAGTATCTTTTGGTATGAACTTGGTGGAATTGACTAGCAGGTTGTAGATTAAATAAGTGTATTGCCTTGTAAAGGTTATACAACTTCTTGTTCCGTGGAGATGGACAACATGATATTCTTAATTTTTAAACTCTCCGAGTTTTTAGTCAACTTTCAAGATGCTTAACTGTAGGAGCCATCCCTTGTTCAGCAGACATACAACCAATATTCAGTGTCTGTCAATGTGTGAAGTAAGAGTTGTAATGGCTGCAGTTATATTTTACTGTAAGTGTTATGAATCATGAATTTTGATAAAAAAATATTTTCTCAATATGTGTTAACTGTACATTAGTAATCTGAGATGTGACCATGAAGGACCTGTCTGTTACACAGACATCCAGTGGGAGAGGTTAGTGAACGAAAAGGAGAAGGCTGTGGCAGAACAAGAAGCGAAACACCAGACCCAGGTGGAGCTCATCAAAATAGAACTAGAGAAGGCAAGCAAGAATAACAACTCCAGGGAAATTGAGGTAAGTGACCGCAAGTTAAAGGGTAGGCCAAGGACATAATCATCAACTGACTGAGAAATTAATTCAGTCCCACATATAATGTCAGCCAGCAAAGTAGTTATTATTACCACCTGGGATTTCCAACTGAGTTACGAGAACTGAGGCAGAAGTGTAAGAATGATGTGTCATGTTTTGGTAGCAGCTGCTGGACGTGATTGCGAATCTCAAGAAAGAGCTGCAGGGTCAGACAGCAGTGGTCACTGACCTGCAGGGGAATGTTGACCTACTGCAGGGAGGAATGCAAGTCCTGAACCAAGAGATAAGCACCCAGAATGTGGAAATGCAGCGCATACAGGCCCAGGCAGCCCACAAACTTAGGTGAGAGCTCAGCAATGACGATTGATCCACATGTTACATACCATCTCAGAGCAAAGAGATTGAAGCATCTCAAGTACGCACAAAAATACTGTTTGTGTGTCTCTGTGATTCCTCTGCTTTTCAATGTACATTCTGTACTATTTTCCAAAAATTCACTGTTCCATCAAAGTATACATAATACTTGTTGGTGGTCTTGTGGGTAGCAACACCATGTGGACTTGTAGGCAGATACCAACATTTTGGAGGAACATATTGTCTCTACCTTCAGCCCTGACAGGGATTCTTATCTTTAATATCAAGTTCAGAACAACTCTGGGGCCCACTCAGCTCCCAGTCTGATGGGGTACTAGGGATTATTTCTCTTGGGGTAAAGTGGACAAAGCTTGAAGCTGACCACACACATAACCTCACTATAGTGCTTAATTTAGTGGCGTCATATGAAAGTCTGAGTGGTTCCTTATGAAAGAGTCCTTTTAACACATGTTCCACTCATGATATTAACTTAAATTAGCTCTAAATCAAAACTGCATGAAAAATTATTTGTTCATTGCATGTTGTGAAAATTGTCTGACATTATTTTGTGTGAAAAAGTGCAAATAAAAATGTATTTATGTTTGGTTGTCAAGTTTTGTGTTGGATACTGCAGCAATCAGAATGTCACTTTTGTAACACAGAGCGATGACAGTGAAATTAGTTTGACACCTTGTTAAAATATAAAAAGGACTGTTTCCCGGCTAATAGTTAGCATCTGTGTACACTTAAAAGTTTGCTTCAGTTCCATTTATGCTGCCAGAAAATTACAATTACAAGTTTTGTTAAGACGTAATTAAGAAACAAAATTTCCGCAATGTTTAAGGTCTATTAAGAATGCGTGGAGATATACCACCACTCATTCATGTATCTGCATGACATGGTGCTTAGTTGAGCACCTGCCAAAACAGATTTCACAGTGATATGTACATTCTGGTATAATATACATTGTACTTGGGGTAACTTCAGAAAGTTATTAATATTCAGTCACAGCACTGCTAAATTTTGCGCCACAGCAGGCAAGTAGACACTTACCTCTCACAAAAGAGACCAGGTTTCAATCACATGTGAACATAGAGAATTTGTGGTGGTCACATGACAGTGGGGAAGGTTTTTTGCCAAGATTTATGGATTCCTCTGCCATCATTCTATCACTGCTCTCTCATCCCCTTACATATGCACCAGGCCTGACTAACTGACTGATTATCACAGCAAAGGAGTTTATTTTTATTGACACTTTTATAAGAAATGTGAGGGAGAAGAAAGCACAGTCCTCCATATAAGAAAAAGTACGTAACTGTTTTGCAGAAGCAAATTTATGATGATGATAAACTATAAGTGCTTGTGAATGCAGTGGAAAGCAAATTTCATGTTTCTTGCTACCAAAAAATGAAAGTGTTAATTTTGGCTTGTTCTACTGGTTCTATACAGCAATGGAAGTAGCCCTGGAGCTGCTACTGCCACCAATGAAGATGGCAGCACTGTCAGCACCATACCCACTGCTCTTACAGTGTTCCTAATTTCTTTAATCTCTTGGCTCTTCACTGGATCCTTCTCACTTACTCTGTCCTCCATTCTGATCGTGACTGCCATCATCCTTTACCGCAGGTTCTGACGCTCTCGCTCGCCCTCCAGAGTCGACACACAAAAGTTTCTGTTCGCTAGGGGTTGGTCTCAGACCAAACCTATTAACAGTATGAAATACTTTAATTCTCACTTGAGTAATAACTCTTGTAGAGATTTAGTTTGTCGCAGAAATATTTCCCGTGTTTGTTGATGTGATCCTGACAGATTGTCTGGTTGCAAAAGTGTCACTTCAGTCTCATACCACTGTCCCCTTAACCCAGGGGCGTCTGTTGCTTGCCTATGCCTGTGTGTTGACAAACCGACTTATTTTATTGCTTTAAATGTGAGCGTCTATGCATGTTATAATGTATACAGCGTCTATATGCAGGCTGATTTCAATCTTATATTATTTTTTTTTTTGGAAATTATTTCTTTTAATCTGTATTTCTAAGTGTAAAATATGTATCTTTTTGTACATTTCTACTTTTTGTACATTTTTATGATATACTTCAAGCGATGAATCTACTTTAAATAACTGTAGATAACAGTATACATATTTGTATACAAATTAATTATTATCATTGTGACTGAAGGTTCTTGTATTTGCGCTTATTATTTTCTATGATAGGTTACAATAGCATTTGAGGATTGCAGATTGACTTGTTACAATTCACAGGCTGATGTAACTTAAACTTTGCTGAATGACTGTGATATAAATATAAATACATATACGCATATTGCTATATTCAACATGAACGTTAAACAATAAAGTGTATCCACTGCGTTGTCTGTCATGTATTATAGTATTGTTTAATTTTTATATGATCTGTATAATTTTAAATAATTTATTACTCTTACGAAATGTTTTATGTCACATGGTTTGCTTGAGAACCTTAAATTTCTGTCTGTACTATTGGATTTGCAAGAGCCAATGGCGTTCGCAAAATCACAATGAACACATCTGGAAAATATAAGTAGGAATATTTAAAATTTAATTACAGCTATCCTATTGTTACATAATCTATTCCAAATGCATAGTTGAGGAGCGTCAGCGGTCCTTGGACCAGATGAAGCAAGTTATCTCAACAGAGTGAATCAGACATATACAGAAAATATTTTTGAGGAGAAGAGAACAAATATTTGATGATAGTTACCACATTCTTATTTTCTAGGCTTACATTGCAACGTCTTGCATGATTCTAAACTACTGTTATATTTCTATTTCTGTATCGATAGATGCCAAACGAAGACAATCCAAAGAGCGTTATCTGAGAAAAACAAGAAATCCATATTTGATGCTAAACTTTAATTTTCTACATTATTGTGTATTTGAACTGAACGAGTCATAACTTTTATCTTACCCTAACCCTTCATGCATGACTTTGGCGATCAAGTCCCAAGTACAACTTAGTGCTTATCACTATTTCTGGGAAGATTATTGGAGCTGTTTGGTAAACATGAATTATCCTATCAGTGTTGACAGCTTGTAATGCTGTATGGACTTGCAGGTGGAAACTCAACATTTTGAAGAAACATATTGCCACTATCTCGAGCCTGAAGATGGAGGCAGTATTTTCCCCTGAAATTTTCGTATCTACATACAAGTTCACGTGGCATTACAACTCAGAAGACCATCACTGACATATTCATTGCCATGAGAACCTCAGACCTCGTGCATTATGTTTTAAGTGCTGATGTTTATTTAGAGAAAATTCAGTAAAAAATTTCATGGTAAGATGTAATACGTATTACTGTAAAAACATAAATGGTTTGTTTTAACCATTTAGAGATGACGGAACAAGTTTCTTTTAATCAGTAGCTGAAGCCTCAGCACTTCTAAACAAGGTACCTCATGCATATTGAATAGGAATTATTTGTGACGTGTCTGCATAAAAGAACTTTTGATGATATTTGGAATTTAAGACACATTAGTAAATTTTAATTGGATCTTCGTACAAACTGCATGATACGGACTGCCACTTTAAAATGAAAGATACTAATGTATACTTTAACAAATACTAAAGTATACCAAAAACATTTGAAATTTCTAATCTCTAATTAAATAAATTGTTCATATTATGTGTGATTTCTTTGTATTTTCTACGTAGAATGTGCCTGTTTGTGATATGCTATGCTATTTGCTTGTATTCTTATCCTTTGAAGAACTGACTATATTGCAGAAAACATTCCATAAAATTCCTTGTGATAGTCTGCTAACCCAACAGCTCACGCATGCAATATTTACTAAACCGCCTGCAGTAATAGGGTATATCGTACCTTATTTCCCCAAATATAATGCACACTTGTTTCCTTGAAAGAAAACTGCGTACAGTATTTGCACGTGTTGACTTCTGTTCAGCTATCACTTAAAATATTATCTACTGAAATTAGTTTGTTATCTTCTGGGACGGGATAGCAACTGCTGTTGAGATATGTGAATGAAATTTATCCTTTACCTTTACGCACGTACTCAGAGCGAAATTGATGACGTTAAATTATTGTCTCAACGTATTATTATATACAAACTTATCAATAAATTCTGTAAAACTGACAAAATGCAAATTAAAAACTGGGAAAATTTGGTATCTTGGTACTCAACATGGAGAATATTTTTAGATTTTCAGTTAAGTTACATGTTTAACACTTGAAAATTCTACTAAAACGAATCTCTTTTCTTATGACTGTAGAGTAAGGGTTACTCTTAAAATGCAGACACTAAAACACATCAGTTTTCTTGCTGTGCACACTTCCTAACCCTCTCTACTGACTTCTCTGTTCTACACCACCCCACCTAATCGCTCATCTGTCATCCCACCCACACAGAGAGCGCGAAGCACAACTTGAGGCAGAGCAACGGAAGAAACTGTCCGAGTTGAAAGAGCAATTTGCTGCGGAATCGAAACAGTGGCAGGAGCAGATGAAAAACTTGAAGGAAGAAAATCAGCAAAAGCTTAACTATCTAGCAAAACTGTGAGTACTCATATCATAGATTATGGTATGCAAAAATTTAAAAAGTATTGATTTATTATATTCTGTTATACGGTAAAAATAACAAAAAAGTTATATACACCAGCGTTCCATAAATAAACTCATCCATGCATCTCAAGTTAATTAATACTGATGGATTTTGAGAGCCTGTAATAGATTTAAACTGTAAATCTGTAGCCGTAGAACAAATACCAACCTTTAACGAAGTACTAATAAACTGAGTAATGAGGTATTTTACAACTTACATTCAGTGTGTTAAGGGTAGTATATCAAAAGGAACAAGTTTGGCAAGCGTATTACCTATGTCAATAAAACACAAAACATGCAAATGCAGTTTAGGTTGCGAAATATCATCAAGTTCTAGCGTAAATTATGCAGACATCTGGGGCAGCAGTACAAACCGACTCTCAGTTTCACCCCCCCCCTACACAGAAGCTAAAATTACACATTCTTTGTCTCAGCATTCAAGAATCTGAGCAGAAATACAAGAACAGAGAATCCCGAAAAGAAGACCTTGACATAATCGCTCATTTGAAGCAGGCGTTAGAAGAACGTGATCGTGAAGTAACATGTCTCACGGAAGAGAAGAGATTCTGCCAGCTTGAACTGATGAACCGTGAGTCAACATACAACCATCTGTTTGGTGTACAGCCAATCATAGGGGTGCTGGATCCCCTACACCATCATCGCAAGAAAGGCTTGAAGGACTCAAGTGGTCAACATCAGTCACGGTTACCAGAAGCTCGGAGCCGGCAGGTGTCATCCTCCTCCGTCCCTCCGTTTTCTACCCGCACGACGAGTCAAAGACAGGATTTTCTAGTCCAGAAATCAAAGTCTCTAGAACCAAGAATGGTTCACACAAAGGAGCCCATACATAGCAAAGTTGCAGAAACCAATTCTCTTTCTACTGATAAGTTTCGTCAAGTAATGTCTGTTGTAGATTATATATCTAATCTAGTCAGTACAGAAGAAAACTCGACTACAAAGATCTGTAGGTTACAGTCTACAGACACAGAACCTCGCTTTAATTTGAGCTCCACTCCAGATGAGATAATTAGGTCCGAGAGTAAGGAATCGCCCAAACGTGGCACAGTTAAATCTGCAGAAGTTCACTCGGACTCCAGCCCCATTACAAATCACCAGACGGCAGTAACCCAAGACTGTACACTAACATTCGATGCAGTAGATGTTCCAGATTCTAAAATGTCAATATTGCTGCAAAGCCATAAAAGTGCAGAAAACAGTAAAAACTGTAATTTTGCGACGAGATCAAAATCTGTAGAGACGGCAGGAAATAAAGTTCATACCGTTGTTCCAAGCAGCACATCTGTCCCATCTCTGCAGTAAGAAAGAATAAAAAAAAAACATATAAATCGCATACAGAGCGCAAATACCATCCTCGAACAAGACGAACTATCACACGCAGGTGAATAAAGTTACCATAACTCCATTTCATTAAAATAAAGATGGCTGGTTGTCTTTTGGGTTGTTGCACCGTGTACTCTGGTAAAAATTTATTGGCATTTAAGAGGTGCTCGCCGCCTCCATCAGGGCAATCACCCCGAACACGGAGGCAGCAACGCCTCCGGAACGAAAGTAAATTTTTACCACATGATGCAGCCAAAACAATCCAGAAGAAACCCATCTTTATACTAGCCACCGTCAAGTACTTTGCGCTCGGCAATACTGAGCGATGACACCCCGACTTATAGTTAGCTGTGATGTAAAAGACTAGACGTGAACTTCGTGTTGAAGGAAAAGTCTTTGTCGTTCTAGTCGGTATAAATTATAAGAAGAGGCAGCTTTCTTCCATCTGCCACTGAAAGTGAAAATTTATTCACATGAAGATTTGGATGTATTCTGTGATACTGTATCATGTTACCGAGCATTACATTACTAATGCCCATTAAAAATATTTTCTTCGCTCTTCATAGTGCCTTATGCCCAAAACGTACACACACAAACCAACGAGGAGGGACTGGTCAAGTTATTTCGCAACGCAGGTTATAACATGGAATGTTTCGTGAAATGGTCCGAGTACAAGCAGTATATCTATAATCTGCTGCCATTTTGTCAAAGTTACAACTGCGTGGCACGTCAATTTGTATGTCCTCGTCTGTAAAAATAAAGTAGAAATAAATGCTGAATACTTTTTTTTGATGAAGTCACTTTATTTCACAATTTTCCATGTGTCAAAGCACATAACACCCATAAACATTACACACAGAGCATTTCACTTTTTAACATCGTGGAACAATGCAATTAGTATCATTAATAAAAAGAAAAATGTTTAATGACAGGACAAATTATTAACAAAACAAGATATTCAATTAATGAAGGAAAGACTGGAAATATGAAATTTTAATATTTTATTATCCGTGTCATAACAAAACAATTTTTTCATCAAGAGGACGTCGGCGTAGTAGTCGCCGACGACGACCCGGTGCCGACGAGTCGCATACTCCTGATGCTTATACAGACTGCAGTATTCTTCACAGAGGTATCTTTTCTTGTTAGACCGCTCACGCCAAGAAATGGAAGTAACTTCACCTCGGCAACGCAAAATTCTCCAGTTCTCTAAAACTCGATGTTGAACGGGTAATGCTTGTGGTCTTTAACGCTGAAATAAAAAGGACGTACATTTCATCACATAATTCACAATCCTGTCCTGTGAAAAACTTTACGATTTATAATTTTTGATATCTAAAGTAAAAAAAGGATTACTTACTGAGTCAGGTGACAGACGCGCCCATTGCAGTCGAAGGAATCGATGACGGCGATATCCTCTTCTGACAACTCAAAGTCAAATATCTGAGCGTTCTCCTCGATACGCGATTTTGTCACAGACTTCGGGATTGTGATGTTACCTCGCTGCACCTGAAAACGTATGTAAAAACCACCGGATGACTTAATCGTGTTACGTTATTGCCTATAAGTTTGCTACGTAGAAGATATCTTAAAGAGAGATTCTGACGAAAAGAAACTATTCACAAAGGCTGTAATGAGGCGTCCTTCGTCCACTCACCTGGTACCTTATAAGGATCTGAGCTGGAGTCTTTTTATACCTCTCGGCCACTTCTTTCACCTTCGGATCATCCAAAAGCTGCGGATCGTCAGGCTTGGCCCACGGTCGGTCTGGAGATCCCAGCGGGCTGTACGCAGTGATTGTCACATCTTTTGATTTGCAAAATTCTATCAACTTCTTCTGGTTCAGATACGGATGACTCTCTATCTGCAAAACATTGGCATCAGAAAAACGTCATTTGCTTCGGTATTGTTAGATCTCTCGGTACAGTCCCTACGGACTGGAAGACCGGGATTCGATCCCCGACGGAGCAGACAATTTTTCTTGTAGCCTCTGCATCCAGACTGGCTCTGGGGCCCACGCAGCCTCCTATCCATCGACTACTGGGGTGCCTTCCCAAGGAACGTATAAAACGATAAGGTACGTACGGTACTTTCACTCTCAGTACCCCGAGTTCAAATTCTAGGTATGGAGTTAAATACGCAGATGCAGAGACTGTATCGGCGACATTATGAATTAATTTTATGCGGTGCGCTAGAAAAATAAAATTAAAAACAATACTTGGAACTTTTCTACCTTCATCCTGGCTTCGCAGCGACCATTTTATGTACCCCAAAAATTATTCAAACGAAAGTCGCAGTGTTCGGGAATCAACGAACACGAACGTCTTACGTGCCACGACATTCGCGAGGGTTTTATCTCGAAACCCAGGACACACACCTGGTTCGTGACAGGCTTGATGCTTGCGACTGCCAGAATCCTTTCCAGCTGTTCAGAATTAAAGTTGGACACTCCAATTGACTTGGTGAGACCCTGCTGTACCAGCTTTTCCATCGCCTTCCACGTGTCGACATAGTCCGCGTCACTATACAGTGTTTTGCCATCCTTTTCTGGGAAGAGGTCCCCACCTTCCTGCAGTCAGCGACATGCGTTTTAAATTAACAAAACTGATATGTTTTACATACAATAAAATAAAAGGTCATGTTAGAAAGAGGTTTGATCTCTTAGTTCAATAAATGGCTTGTTCTTAACCGCACAGGTTATGAAAAAATAGCATGCCAGTTTTTTTATTTTCTTCAAGAACCACCATATTAATTGCGCTACCTCACAAATGTGACAATTTGTAATAATTATTCTCCATATTACCTGGTAAGCCATTGGCCAGTGAATCAAATACAGGTCCAAAAAATCCAAACCCAGGTCACTCAGAGTCTTCTTTATGGCTGGAGCAACCAAGTCCGTTCGATGGAATGTGTTCCACAGCTGGAGAGATATGCGAAAGAAAACGCTGTAAGACTATAGCCGATTTGCACACAATCACCTTCCTTTCTCGGCCATTCGGAAAATGTGACATGACAGAGGTTCAATTTATTTAAGCACACAATTTCTGATGTCTATATCCGGGAATAACAGACCAGACATGCACATAAAGTCAAACTAAAACCTGTCAAAAGAACCAAAAGCTATATCTTACCTTACTTGTGATGAAAAGATCTTCACGCTTCACAACTTTCTCATCAATCTTGGCCTTGATTGCAGCGCCAACTTCAGGTTCATTTCCATACACATGAGCACAATCAATGTGTCGGTATCCAATATCAATGGCATCCTTCACTGCTTGGGTAACTTCGCCAGGTTTGGACTGAAATTGAGATGCAATACCGTGCAAAAATTAAATGAACTCAATTACCTGTGACCAGGGCCAAATTTTATGATAGTTTACAGCATTTATGAATATTACACAACTTTTTGCTTGAAAGGTTAACAGTCTTAATTTCCTGAGTATGACAGCAAAATAAAATTATTAAATTTCACAAAAACTTCATTAACTTCAACAGGTCAATTCTTATTTTTCTATTCAATAATTTAACAAAACTATTCCAATACCTCTAACACCACAGATCCCTGACCTTTAATACTAATTTCAACATTAAGGAAAGATGGAATATCAGTAAAATGACAAGACATTGGTACAATCATATCTACTGATTAATGTTGATTCATTTCTTCAGCTCACATTCTTACTAAGAATATAAGCTTCCATTTGACTTAAGATTTTGCTTGTCAGTAGCAAATATTATTTATTGCAGATTATAGTAAAGCTTCTTGTGGAAGATGAAACAGTTTGCTGAATTAGATGACACGTCTTACGTAATCCAAGGTCATCCACAAAAATATCTGCTTGGTGAGAATAGCTTAGGTCAATATGTTTGATTTAAGCCGTTCTGGTGGAGCATTGATAGAAAAGACATCGAAACATTTCTTTCGGCATAAGCAGATTTCAGAAAATTTTCAACATGGTACTCGAGGACAAGACACCGGTGAAGTACAAACACACTTGTTCACGATCAAAATGGGAAAAATGTTTTGCGGTACGACAAACACAACAGTAATCTTTAATAAAATTATGAATACAAACGCGCAGTCACTAAAATTAAACCCTGTAATATCATATACGCTCTGAAGTAATAGCCATACAATGTATTTCAAAGTTTAATATTACGCGCTAAAAATTGACTGACCTTCCATGTTCCTAAGCCAAATATAGGAAATTCAATCCCGTTGTTGAACTTGACAGTCGGAGTTTTTAATATTTTCGACACCATTATAACAAATAAACGAAGAACGCAAACGTTAACAACACTTCCTACCAACAAGCTACTTTCCTTTTTGAATTACACTGGGACGCTTGTTGACATTACTGTATTTTTTATCAGCTAGCCGGTTGAGTAACGACTCGCTCTTACTTCCAATTGAAGGCCACTTCACTTAAACAGATGAGTGGAAACTAGTCGGCGAGCCTCAAGCAATCGATATAACTCTGTTGCCAAATGTCGATCACTGTAACTATTACGATGATGTAAGATGCGGCAAGAGCTTGATCGGTAAAATAGCGATCATCATTGCATGGCCGTCTACTTTCGTATTTTACAGAAAACTTTAATTCAAGTGAATTAAGACTAAATTCAATGCTCCATGAGGGAAGCCTGTGCACATAAATGACTGAAGAATGGGATAAAGTTAACCGCAGACATGATATTCCACACTAACGTATTACTTAAACCCTAAATACGTCCAAGTACACACGTCATTACCGAATGTTTTGTTGGCACTACCTGAACGACCGCTTAACACTTCTCGTCAGTGTTTCAAGGATGACGTGACAAGATATGTCTGAACTTGGAAAAATTCCAGAACCTTCGCTGACATGTAGCAATATTGGATTCTAGAGTCGTGGAATAACAACACTAAAAATGCTGAAGTCAAAACAAGATAAGATAGAAATTCTGCTTATTAATAGGTCAATTGAAAACTGCGTGACTTTTCATTCATTGACAGAATAAAATAACGACTTAATTACGTTTGTGCATACAAGTTAAAAGTTTCTTTTTCTTCTGAAAATAAAAGTTTAGTGACGTAATCCTTTAATTCTCATTCACAGACGACCAAATCGTCAGGCTGTGTTTACAACCTCCATCTTACGAAACGGTCACAGCATTTGTGTTGCTATGATACGATATTCACACGTCAAGCCCATGTAACCGAGAATTTTTAATACCGAAATAATGCAGTAACGTGTTACATCACATTTTACAGTCGGCCTTGAGTTTTATCAGACTCTGTTGATACTTGGTACAATCTCACGCGATTAATATAGCAAAGTACACGCTCCTCTGAATCAGCATCCACCTAGCAACGTGCTTGCATCTAAAAGATGATTATTTTATGGTGTCCACTGGCAAGCGCGAGAGGGTAAATAATCAAAGTGTAGTGGGGGAAGAGGAGGGGGGAAACAAATGAGGTGCGATCTCGGTCTCGGAAGAATTTGGAGCAACGCAGAAGGAAATTTTCGCGAAATCCGTTCAGTTTCTACCGAAAGTTTTATGTGTACTTAAGAATAAATTCCATTCACAGCAATGAAAAAAATATACGCATTTATTTTGATCCACAAGATATACAGCAGTTACTTGTCGTCAACATCATCATCATCATCTTCTTCTTCAAATGACTGTCATTGGTAAAAATCAACTGATGAATTTTCTTCAACACTTGCGAAGAATTTTCAATTATGAAAGACGTGATCTAGGATATTCTCTAAGTTGATGTAAAGATAAATGTTGAGTTAGAGACTGGATAAACCACAAGGGATAAAGAAAAGAGAGAGAAATAATAGGTGAAAGTAGATGATAAAAAATATCTTACGCTGCGACGTAACGTGAAATTATTGCCATCAGAATTCAACGTTGAATGGATAGAACTTGTGGCCTCTGGCACTGGAACAAAATACAAAGTAAAGCTGGTTTAATCATTTATCACCACTTATCAAGAGTAGCTTATCTGTACTGAATTAATGAACAAACAGAATTACCCACATTGGTCTTTATCAGAAAACACGTTTTCTTAATGGAGTCGGTGTAGATTGTGTCTTCCTATTTAAATTTGCTGTTAAATTACGAAACGCTGTCGGACGAGGCAGGTTACTTACTGATCCCTGTGGCAAATCCGAAGATTCTGGTTAAAAGAATCGATGTAGCTCGTATCAGCGTCACTGAGCTCGAAGTCGAAAATATTTATGTTTTCTTGTATTCGTGACTTGGTTACGGATTTCGGGACCGCTGAGATTCCCTGTTGCACCTGCCACGTAACAGAAGAATCATCACAAATTAGGCAATTTCTTTTTTTAAAAGACTTTACCGCGGTGCAAATTCTATTTGGTAAAGCTGCCCCCCGTGTCTAAGCACCATAAGTACTAAAAGATATATAGAAAGTGGAGGTAAAGCTCCACGAATTCAAAACCTCCAAACTTGCTGACGGTTAGTGTTAAGCTTCAAGCTCCAGCCGTTTTGTCACCTAAAATACCTCTTCTGTATTGCCACGACCACAAGGGAAACTGGTAATTTACTACGTAGCGACGTGGAAACTAATCTGTCCTTGCCACTGCGCCCAAACTGGACCTGGAGTCCACCGAGGCCCTTACCCCATGGGTACCGGTTTCTTTTCCACCAAGAGTAAGACGGCCGAGGCGTGAAATCCACCAATCCTCTCGTACCAAAGCTAAAATTACGAGAAGCTTTTCCTCCACTCCCTAACAGGGCCTCCTCACGTGACGTGACTAAGTCACGTACCAGGTACCGAAGCACGACTTGGCCCACGGATTTGCCAACTCGATGCGCCACCTGGTGCAGGCCGGGGTCTTCCAGGAGTCGAGGCATTCCCGCCTTGAGGTAGGGGCTGTCGGGAGAACCCATGGGACTGTACGCGGTGACCTCGATGCCCCGCGACTGACAGAAATTGATCAGCTTTTTCTGCGTCAGGTACGGGTTACATTCGATCTGAAACAAAATGGTGACGTTCACGGGCTAATTCCCCCCGGACGCACGAGGTCGGCTAGATATCGGAAGACCTCAAAACAAAGATGGCATGTAACTGATCAAATTTACGCCTTTGGACCTGGAGATTGGCGGGTTTAACCTCGGCGCTGACCAGCAGTCTTTCTATCTGCTGACTGTTAAAGTTGGACAGACCGATGCTGTGGGTCAGACCCAGATGTACACACGTCTCCATCTCCCGCCACGTGGCCAGGTAGTCCACATCGCTCAATACGATGTTACCATCAGCGTCAGTGGGTATCAGGTCGCCGTCTTCCTGCAACGCGAAGGAATCAGTGCGTGTAACACAATACCACAGACACCCTCTGAACATCACGGAATACTGAATCCCTCTTTACCTTGAAAGCAAATGGCCAGTGCATGAGATAAAGGTCCACGTATTCCAGGCCCAAGAGACTCAGGGATTTTTTGCAGGCAGAAACCACAAGGTCAGGTCTGTGAAATGTGTTCCAAAGCTGTAAATAGATTCAGGGTGTCGTCAGGACTGCGCGTGTTTTTCCATGGAACTAAGACTTGCTCAGGGCTAAACCAATTTTAACTGTCACTTGAACGTTCTTAACACAAACGCTAGAACTACCTTTGAAACTGAAAACAAAGATTAAAAAAATTCACTAAGATCAGCTACTTTCCTCAATTCCTAGGAAAATTAATTTTTTTTTAAAAAAAATATTGACACACTATAATATTTTAATAGGGTAGAAGACACGAATAAACATTTTTAATTCGTAAAATCGCATGAAACAGTGTATTGGACACACATGTCATTTAGAATCCCATGTTAAGGTCAAAGTACCCTTTGGCGGCCATCATAATCACACGGGATTAAACGAAAATGCAGTTCACGGGGAGAGGATGTGTTGAGATCTTCAAACTACCCACAAGATCAGTGACCATACTTTGGGATGAAAGGGGAGGAACGCAGTGGAAATTTGAAAAGCTGAAACATGTAACTTCACGAAGCGTAATTCTTATTTAGAAGATGAAGATGATAGTAGCTTATCTAGTCGATAAATTTCCTGTCTTTAATGGAATCATAAGATACATTGCCATGTTCACAAAATATATTGAACTGGTTTCAAATCATTAAACAAGACGTGAGCGTATATTTTAGAGACAGAAAATAGTTTCGAATTATATTCCGGAAAATATGGTATTTGAGGAAATAAAATAAAAATATTGTAAATCTATTATATCAGTCGTGTTTAGTTAGAATTGATATATTTGTTTGCAATAAATAAACTTCAAGGTCAAAAGCATGAAAAATGGCAAATGTTAGTCTTAAAAAAAGTGCCCTTCAGTGGAATAAAATTTCCACTTCTTCTTGTTTTAATCTTTGACAAACATAAAAGAGTTTGTTGCTGATATCAGAAACATACGCTAATCCACTCTAATCAGCGCCATTTAGATACGCATATTTGAGACTTCGGACATACCAAATAAACCTGTCACGTGGGTACCACGTGTGTGTGTGTGTGACGAATGAAAAGCTGTTAGTCAATCAGCTGGTCAGGAAATTCCTGATCGTTTATGGAACCTTGAGTTTCATTATCGTGTTCACAGACGTCCCGACAATCTTGTTGACAGCTGACAACATCTGCTGACATATCACTCAATCAGCGATACAACCGGCTGTGGAAATTAAAACAGTTACGCAACATAATGAATGTGGACAAGGATTAAGGTGTCCATACAAGACATGGCACGAGGAAACACGTTTCTTCTCAAACAGGATAAATTTTGTGTTCTAGATAACTCACGGGTTCATTACCGCGTCCAAAAGAGCCCGCCACCGGTCCCCTGTACATACCCTGTCACAATATTCAAGTCCCATTTTAATATTATCCTCCCATCCACGCTTTGATCTTAAACGTGGTCGCTTTCATTAAAGTTTATAGACCATAATTATGTACGCACCTCCCATTTTCACCATCTCACCCTCCTTGTTCTGAACATGGTAATGACATTTTTAATATTATCCATCGACCCTTCCTATGCCTTAAATCTGTGTTCTACCCTCGAGATGACAAAACAAGTTTCAAACGCATAAAATATAGTACAATTGTCTGGACAGCAGAGAGACACTTACTTTGCTGGTGATGAATAGGTCCTCCCTCTGCACGACTCCTTCCTGAACCTTCAGCTTCACGCCCTCCCCCACCTCTGATTCATTTCCGTACATGTAGGCGCAATCTAAATGTCTGTATCCCGCGTCGATGGCGTCAACTACCGCTCTTTGTACGTCACCAGGTTTGGACTGGAAACGCGAAACAAGACTGGAAAATGCATCCTGGAGCGCACATTTGCGTCTGCAGATACATTTCTACCATTGCAATGGCGATAACACCTCCGGAATTCTTTATTCCCGTAGAAATCAGATTTATTTCGTTAAATATTTACATTTCATGGAAACATAAAGGCGCATCCTGATATTTGAACATTACAAAAGGAAAGGCCATGACAGACTCATTATCCCTTATGAATAATCCATTAATTGCTCTCCATACTTCAAATTAAGGTTGGTCACACTGTATTCACTTCCGCTAAACAATCAAAGGATTTGTCTGTCTTGGTTGTATCAGTACACTCAAGAATATTGCATCATGTCATTATTACAGCTTATCTCTTATGATGACAAACGAACACACAGAAAGAGCTTAAGTATGACTCAACGTCTGACTTACCTTCCAAGTGCCAAGACCAATAACTGGCATTTTGTAGCCATTGCTGAAGGTTAAAGACGGAACATGTACGGACACCATGCTACTTTGAAACAGCTGCGAGAAGATAATGCGTTCTGTTCGCCACTGCATTCGAACTTGTGACAAGTGACCTTCGTTTGTTTTGACATCAGGGCTACCAATCTGTAAATATTTAAAATTCCCTGTAATCAAACCTAGTAACTAACTGATTAACAAATAAATAGTTTTGTTAATCGTTACTACGACTGCTATTTTCAGTTTTTAATTTACGATGTTTGAGGTGTCATCGAATGAATGGTGAGGAACACGGCACTTAATTTCTGGTCAGTCGCTGCCCTTCTCCCCCCCCTCCCAAAAATGGGAACACAAAACCGTATTACAAGTACCAGACAGACGCTATTTGTCTCATAAATAAAACTATTTTAGTTGTCTTCATGTAAGCCTGGTAGAAAGAGATCACCCGAGACGATCTGGCGTAGATGGAGGGATAATATTAAAATAGATCTTATGAAATTTAGCGGGAGCTTGTGGGCCGGAATCATCTGGCTCAAAATTTTGTAAACGCGATAATGAACATTCAGGTTCTACGCACGATAAGGAATATCTGATTAGCTGAGCGACTATAGAAATTGTAGCGCCACAATCGGCAGCACCAATTCATTTTCGCTACGTTAAGTGAGACCCCGCTTATATTTGTCTGCCCTGTTATCCAAGTTTAATTCCAGCTATGAATTGTCATTTACTTTACAATTAAGTTTAACTTATTCAATTACAAATAACTTGAAGCCATTTTCTACAAGCTGCGGTGTCCGAGTGGTTAAGGAGTTGGACTTGAAATCCAATGGGTTCTGCCCGCACAGGTTCGAATCCTGTCCGCAGCGAAATTTTTTTCTTTATTTTTATATTTGCTATTAAACATCATACACATGAATAAATAACGATCGTTGCTTCAATAGAGAAAAAACTAGTTTTTAATTCATGCGTATTACGAATCAAACTTACTGACCTATATTCGAACCATGTTCCAATATTGCTGACTGAAGTATTGTGGTGGGGAGACTATAAGTGAGACATTGCAATATTTGAAGTGTTTAACATGGTAAAATTGTCTTAAAAATTATATGACTTCCCATTTCTCTGTAACACATGACTATTCTCACGTAATCAAAGTTCACTGCCTGCAAATTAACGTCCGTGCATTTCTGTGATACTCGGCATTAAAACGCAAATGTACGATTACTGTGAAGCGAATGGGTATTACGTTATAAACATTATCCTCATGATAACCAACTGATGTAGGATTTGAGGTTTTCATAGCAGTTGGTCATAATCAACTGGATTTAGTCCAAATAGCAACTTCGGTGCCATCTAGTAGACTTCACATAGAATACATAAAGATTTACACAGTTACCTACTAGGTGGCAGACCTAATACTTGGCTCAAGAAACTTTGGAATGAAGGTCTGAACAGATCGATCGCATGTTCGAGCTGAGTCTTTGTTTTGTTTTGGCTGATTGTGCAGAAAAGACACAAAACAACCAAGATGGAATCCATTAGCGGGGTTGAAAGAGAAATTGATAAAGTGTTATCAAAATTCAGTGGCGTTAAAGAACACGCAGACAGAGTTTTAGAGGATCTAATGAGAAACACAGAGTCACTAAAGAACGAAATAGATCTCGGTAAGTTCCATACTGTGACGTAAGTGACAGTTCGTATACAGGTAGCCTATATCATATAAGGTCAAGTTAGTACTCCGTAAATTATATTAACTTTTTGTTGAACAAAGCTGTTATTAGCAGAAAAATACGTAGTAAAACCGTAATCTGTATACTTTTCTTAGTTCCACCAGGCCATGAATTGACAGCTGCCCAGATAGTGATATTGAGACAAACAATGAACAAAATCCGGGATACAGTACATAGAATAGCATCAGAACACAGAGATCTACACAGCACAGTGTCAAAAGTAGGAAAAGCTATTGATAGGGTAAGTTTTATTTTCATACTAAGTGTGGAGTTTTCCAGTATTATGCCTTGTTCTTCAGCTTCAAAGTGTGGTACTTGTCCATATAAAACATGATCCAACATCAGAATCATGAAGACCTGTGCTGGAAGGAAGATTAAGATATGAGGAGGGAGAGGAGATAAAACCACGTGTACACAATTTTTCCCATTAATACGTATTGAGATTTTCTACATTAACCTTTAACAGCATTGGTGTTGCTATTGTCAGTTTTGTTTAATAAAACATTTATGAAAATAAAGCAAATGAAAATCCTGTTAAGTGTAAACTTGAATTGTTTTCCTCTTTGTAGTCTTTTGTAGCAGATTTTGCATCAACAAGTCGTGAAGATGTGTTTTCTGGGTCAGACAAAGTGCAGTTGTTGAACCAAGTGATATGTCAACACTTCTATAGGCAAGGAATGCTGGATATAGCAGATGAACTGGCTCAGGTAGGTCCACATTCTCTACCCATTATAGTAGGACACATTCTTAGTAACCATGACAACAAAGCTATGTTGCCAACTGAATCTAATCTATGTAAAGTCCACAAGATTCATTTCAACATTATCTGCCCTTGTCTGAGAGACAAATAGGTCTATGTAACAACAGCATTTTGATGTTCCATTGGGGAGGGGCACAGTTCACATTTTTGCCACATTGCAAGTGTTTTTTGTTTTTGTTTTTCTTGTTTCTCTAGGCAAATGCTGGGTTAGTACCTTCTTCCACCTTTACCAAATCATCATTTTGTTATTCTTCAATTTAGCAATATAAAACGCATACAGTTGAGGAAACATTAAATAAACATTTTCCTTCTGTATCCTCTCTCGCTTATTTTTTAAAATAACGTTATTAATTTTTGCCTGCCCATTCAGCATTATGTGACCTATGTCGTTAAAGCTCATAAAGTTGAGATAGATGGAAATGGCTGCTCAAGTCTGTAAATTAAAGAGAAATGAAGAGACTTGACATAGTTTGTACTTCTTGGATTCTTTGAAGACTTCACTTGTTCCAGCAGAACAACCACAATTGGCCCCTCTTATAAAAAATATACCCAACCTGATGTGGAGGCCATGTTTTCTTTGTGGTATGGGCTGAATTCATAAGTATTATTTACGAGAGCTTTGGTTATAAGAGTTAATTTCGTGATTCAAACAGGAGGCTGGTTTAAAAATGGAAGATGGAGGTAAAGAACCTTTCTCCGAACTGAACAGAATCCTCGACTCACTCAAGCAGAGGGATCTCAGCCCAGCACTGGAATGGGCTCAGTCACATAGAGAGAGTCTTGACACACAGGTAACAGGGATAACTAACTAACTAGATGGCTTACCGAACCCGAAGGTTTATCACCGAATTAACCAAAGCCCTCTTGGGACAACAAAATCCAGTCTCGTTCAACTCCTGTCTCCCATCCCATAGATACCGCCTGACATTATCCTCCCTTCTACGTCTAGGTCTCCCCAGCGGTCTCTTCCCCTCAGGCTTCCCAACCAATACCCGGAGCACACCTCTTGTCCCATCCATGCGCGCTACATGCCCCGCCCATCTCATTCTTCTCGACTTAATCACCGTGACAATATTGGGGGAGGAGTACAGATTTTTAAGCTCGTCATTTATGGAAAATATGGGGATAGTCTTATGAATTTAAAAAATTTCCTGCCTTTATTGGAAATCAAATTATGTGAATATTTTTATATCATGTACCACACACATGCATTTCTTTCTTAACAGAACTCTTCTTTAGAATTTAAGTTACATCGTTTGCAGTTCATTGACTTGATACAGCGAGGACATACCGGACAAGCCGAGGCGATTCATTACGCACGTACGCATTTCCAGCAATTCATTAATAAGCACGAGAAAGGTAAGAAATATTGTGTATTTAAGAAATTAATTATGCAGTTGAGTTTTTTTTACATTAGATAGTCCAAATACATGAGTTTTCAACCTACAGTGTAGTCTTCTGACAGAAATGAACACTAAAAATAGTTTTTAAAATAAATATTTGTCTGATTCTTCACCATTTAATTTCCTCCTGATCGTACCCTCGTATTTTTGTCACGTATTTCCTCCTTACCCCGTCTTCTCCTCATCCTTTAAACTCTCCCTCATTCTACTCAGACTTATTCTCCTTTTTATTTTTTTTAAAGAGATTCAAAGTCTTATGGGGATGTTTCTGTTCCTGCCAAATGGAATCAATTCCTCCCCCTATAGTCGCCTGCTTGAACCAAACTTGTGGGTTGAGATCTACGATGTGTTTACCCGTGATGCCTGCTCACTGCTTGGTCTAAGTGTGGACAGTCCCCTGTCTGTTTGGTGAGTTGCAACAATTTTCGCGACCTTTTTCGTGTTTGAAGATGGAATACATAAAATTATAATTTTTATCAACCACTCATAAACTGCTTAATTTTGTCTGAGCAAAATACTTAAGTAGAATTAAGTTAAACGCTACAAGACATATACTTCATGCTTATGATGCAGTCATATTTGTCTCGTAATGACAGATGGTAAGATGAATACTGAATTGGAAAGAATGTGGAAGGAAGTGGTGGTTGTCTGGTGGGGCTGAGAAAAAATAAAAACAAATGATTAGGAATGACGGTCGATCTCTGGGCCCAGGTTCTAAAACATGAACCTCCCTAATCGAAGCAGTTATAAGTACGTAATATTCAGCGGCGTTAACATCAGACGTTACCTTTTTAGGACTTACATTTCACACTGGCGTGATAAATCCGAGTGACGGTGTTTTCTCTTGCAGTATAAACGCGGGCTGCACGGCTTTACCGGCCCTCTTGAACATAAAACAGGTTATGCAACAGCGGCAAGTAACGGGGATCTGGAATGGAAAGGATGAACTACCAGTAAGGAGTATTTATAATTTTGGTTATTACATATTTTAATGACGGAGATGCGATATTTTTCCGCATACCAACTGAATGATCTATTGATTAACTGCTAATAATGACTAGGTGGGGGTGGTAAGCCAGCAGTGATAGGGTTTATCATTCGTGTTGCAGATCGAGATTGACCTCGGACAGGACAGCCGATATCATTCTGTGTTTGCGTGTCCTATATTGAGACAGCAGAGCACTGAATCAAATCCTCCTATGAGACTTATATGTGGTCATGTGATCTCACGCGATGCCCTCAACAAACTTAGTAATGGCAACAAGTGAGTATGGTAGAGTTTTGCTTCAGATCTCAGTTTAAAGCACATATTTTAAATCTGTATTTAATATTTTTTATATCCTACAGCAGTGGTCCCCAAC
>NW_019060918.1:90669-128623 GCF_000696155.1 Zootermopsis nevadensis
GTTGAACAGCCTTCATTATTCAGTATAACCTCTTTCCGTATCAACGCGGGCACCCAGAAAAAGCCTTGACGGGCGCCTGCGGGCACCGCGTTGGGGACCACTGTCCTACAGAGTATGTAAAGGTGTAAATTACACATGAGGAAAGAATATGCAAATATACCGCATTTTATCATGCAGTTTGCACACACACACACATTTCATTTTGAAATAAAGGAAAACTTAAATCCTTGTTATATTTAGTGCATTCCGTTCTCACATACAAAAGATGGCGTTATTGAAAAAATATAGTCACCAAAATGTAAGTGCAATTACAGGCCGTCCTGTGTTTGCATCTCATTCTGCAAAGATGTGCACCACTTTTACCAAGTTTTTGTCAAAATGAATCTGTTGGCACTTGACATCCATGACCAAACCTGAGAGCAGACATTCTGCTCAGTAGTCGCAAAGAAGAAATTATTTTCCTTCAAACCACTAGAAATAAAGGAAAAATATTTACTTCATGATAAATATTGAATTTGTAGTAATGGCAAGTAAAGGGCTGGCATGTGCAGGTAAGTCGTAATGCCTGTATTTTCTGTTTCAGATTGAAGTGCCCATACTGTCCAGTTGAACAAAATCCATCAGATGCTAGGCATATATTCTTCTGACTGTCCATTCTACCGCCCCTCAAATAGCTGTATTTAAAAACCTTTTGTACTTCACTACATTTGTGGTGGACGTACTATGTAGAATTTTTGCCTTAACAGTATCAGTGGAACGTGCCAACTGCAGTATTCACGGTGCTCGACTTGTAAACAACCATTGTACAGACGGGGAGACACAGAATCCATGCGCTGGAATTTGTCGTGTTAACACTTTCATTGCTAGTGCTGCTGCTGTTACATAGCAGAGAAGCAGAACGCATGTTGAAAGGAGGGCATAAAGAAGTGACTTATATGCTCATTAATGATTCTTATCAGGCCAATAATTTATCTCGAATGCCAAAATATATCTATCGGAATTTTGCTTTCGCCGGTGTTTAAAAAAAATGAATGAATTAAAATTAAGACTCTTCTGCTATCTTCCTACATGTCGCTCCCCCGTCATCTTAAATTCTCGCACTTTCTTCTCTGTATCTTTCATGTTCTTGCCTCATTGTCTTTTTTCTTGTTCTGTGTTTATTGTGTCCCATTTCAACGTATTATTCAGTCAGGACCTCATTGTGTTTATGTGCATGAAAATTTGATAAATTTTCATTTTAGCTTCGTACACTTTCACAGGTCTGAAAGCCACGATTATGTAATTGTAGCTCGTGTATTTGTTTAGTTTCAGTCAAATACTCCGTTTTTGCATCTCATAAGTTATGTTCGTTGTGATAATGGATTCTTGGTCTCTTCCTGTCTCATGAAAGAATATCTTTTTTATACTTTTTGCCCTTTGACTTAAATGTAAATATACAGTAATAAAGTTTCCATAAAGGGAAGATATTTTTCAAAAGTAAGTCATCCTGTATTATGAAGTTAAAGAAGACATTGTAGTCTTTTGTGCATTCTTTTTATGAAACGTAGTGGGCGAGAGGTGTCTGTTCATCAGTCCTTATCATCCGTTTCATGTCTTAAATTATTGAATGGGTTAAAGTGGAATTTAATATTGAATGGTCTGCATCGTTAGTTGTTTGGTGAACTTTATTTTGGATTATCAATCCCAACATTACCCAGTTTACATGAAGCTCAAATCAACTCACAAAATGTAAATAAAAAAACAAACAAAAAAAGTGGTGTAGCGTAAAATAAAGACCCTATTTAGATCTACAACTTTCACTGGAATATTTTCAGTGTGATGTATATTTAATGTACAGTACACCCTCACCATCCACAGGGTTTACATTCTTGAACCCCCTCCCCCCCCCCACAAATGGTAGAACAGTAGTGCATGAAGATAAGACCTTCAGGGAAAAATGGGGTTAAGGGAACCAAAAAATAAATTAAACTTATTATGTATAATTAATGAATAATAAATATTAAAATATCAGTGCCGGTGTTTGTTTGGATGCTGCTGTGTTCTTGGCTGAAAGTCATCCAGGGGATTGAACGCAACTGAAAAAAGTAGTCGTAGTACGCGTTGCAACTGCCCTTCTGCACGCGACTCGTCTTCTTCTTTGGGAACCATAGGATTAAAGCAGGAAGTTTGTCAAAATGTTGTCAGGACTGGATTTTGTTACATCAGATTTATTTTTGTTTATTTATCACCTATAATGAACTCTGAACAAGAAGTTTAACAAGTATTTTGCTAATAACTACCGAGTCCATCAGCTCTCAACATGTTCCCACACTTTTTAACACTACAAGATTTGTCCGTCGTACTTTTTCCGAAGAACCACAAACACAACTTGCTGGCACTGAAATGACAAGAGATTGAGCTACGTCAGCTCCCATACATTCTGCGGGACATAATATTCCTTATCACTAGGCACTGAAGCATATCAGATGTGTGGTAAATGGTAAAAGAAAAGTAAAGTAAAGTTTGTCCCACTATACGCCATGTAGGCGCTTGGGAGGAGTGGAGGTATAGCTCCTCTCTTCCTTAACCTCGGCACTAGAGGGGGTGAGTGGTCAGCATCATGCCCCGACCGTACTTTACCCCGGGAAAGGACCACGGTACCCATTGGATAGGAGGCTGGGTGGGCTCCAGAGCCGGTCTGGACGCAGAGGCTAGAGGAAAAATCCTCTGCCCCCATTGAGGATCAAATCCTGGTCGCCCAGTCTGTAGTCGGTCACTATACCGACTGAGCTTAAGGTAAGTAAATTTCAAGGGAGATAATAAAAGTTAGACGGAGATGAGCTACATCAACAGAAAGTACAATATAACATGAGAAGGAATATATCTTTACCAGAAAACAAAATTTAATACCATATTCTAAGAACAAAAATAATGTCACATCTGTATTTAGTATACCCAATACTTGCATTTTATTTAAATGTACAAAAACATTCACAAACGTTCTTACATTTCCTGTACCTACCATTATTCTGCTTGTTTCTCATCCAGTGATGATACATTAGTTTGTCGTTGCTTCTCAAATATCTCCTTCAACTGCTCTGTTGCGGTCTTTGGTAAATACACAGGGCGAGACAGACTCTCCTGCAAAACAGAAATAGCTCTCTTAATTTTCTGTATTTGAAATATATTAACATCATTGTTAACAACTCACATTATATGGCATCAAAACTGATGATTAAACTTTCCTACAGACACGTTCATGTACACTGTGTTTAAAAATCCTTACATCAAGAACATGGCTGTCTTCCAGGATTCTGGGCCGTGTAGTCTGGTAAAAAATACCAATGTTTCGCAGCTGCAGTATTAAGTTCCGAAAGTCTCAGTTATATAAACGAGAAATCGTCAAACCCAACCAAGCAAAACTATCCTTGGTAAGACAGCCCACTGGTTTGACGATCAGAACTATTTGTTAAATGAATCAATTTATGTACTCCAGGCTTCTGGTCTACAACAAAGGTCCAACTTACATTTGGAAACTCCACGACGTTAAGATGAGGATCCCTGTTCACAAACGGGCTCCACGGGCCCTGTATCGAGGGGCAATCTGTGTGCCACATCTTCCTCAACCTGATTATCTGATTCCCTGATTCTGTGCGAAGTAAGTTCACCCACTTGATTACTTCATCTCGGGAATGGTTGTGGCAGTTCACATACTGTCTCTCTCCGTTCACTACAAAAGGAAACAAACATTCATATGCTGATCACAAACTGAGTGCATAAGCACCATGTAAACTGAAGTATTCAAACGTCAGATAAATGATGGAGGCAGTAAGCAACTGTTATGAGCAATGGTAATTATTAACATGGTGTTGAGACAGCTTTCCTCTTCCACCGTAACTATAAGTAATCAGAATCCAAACAAGTTACTGTGTCAAAAATGAAACTCACAGTATTCTGCTGAGAGACATGGAGAATGATGTCTTCTTGGCTTAACATATACAACTATACCAGGATAATTGTGGGCAAAGTCCAGCAGATCCTTCTCTATAAACTCCCTGAAATATAAAATCACAGATTCACTTTCTCATTCAAGCACAAAACAAGTTGCATAGCTGCACTTTGATTCAATTTCACATACCAGTGTTACAGATACCGACTTATCAATTTATGTGACTCAACCCGCTACTGGCAGACAAACCATCTTGGTACTTCTTAACAATAAGTACACTGCAGTCGTGGGAACTTTTGAAATGAGAATGACACTTGCATCATTAAGGGAAGGATTTCAAAATTGTGTTTATCTTATATCAAACAGTGAAGGTTCTTCAATTACTCTTTAACTTGTACTGCACAAGAAACTTTTTGAAATTCTGTTAAACTTGTCCTCTGAATTGTTGGTAACCACCTACAAAATTATTCAGTAACAGAAGCCATAAGACTACAGAGGATACAGATTGGGGGGGTTTCTTGGACAAGGTGCTGAAGATACATTCAGACCTATAAGAAAGGAAGTGGCACAAATATGGACAAAAACGCATAATGAGAAGCAACGTGAGTTCCACTTTTCACCAAGTGTTGTTAGAGTGATCAAGTAACGTAGAGTGATGGCTGGTCCATGTATATGTGGCCCATGTGGTATTTGATTCATGTATACAAAAACCTTAAGACCAACTGGGAAATTCAGACATGAATGAATCGAAAATCTGCAGTGCACAATCCATGTTCATTCCAATTTAAATCTGCAAGGAAAATATAAGCCATACTACGATTGTTTCCAATGCCAAGAGGGCGAATTTTGACCAACATAACCTATACAATCCAAACCACATGTAATAAAACCAAGCCAATATCGTTTCAAGTGATTCTGCTTACGTCCTTCAAACCAAAGAATGTAATTTTTCGAGATGATAATCGTGTTTTTTTACCTTACTCCTCTACTTGATCCATTACTTTTACAGAATTTTATTGTAATTCTTTGCAATTGGCAAACAAACCGGCCTATACCGTTTTGCAACGGAGCTCGGGGGAAACCCGAGGGCAAAAACAAATGCGAATTAGACATTCAAAATGCTAAATACGAAATTTCAATCCACATAAACTGGTTTCACATGTTACAACTTCACTATATTTTTATATGATTTGTAAATTAAACTCCCTAAATGATATGCACCAAACTATTCCAGCGCATAGTATCTTTCTTCTGTTAAGAAAACAGATGGTTCCACATTCGTTACAGTGATGTCCTAGAGCAACCAATCAGAAAGGAAATGTTATCAGTTGTTTGGCCTTTTTTGTTTTTTTGAGGAGAGGCGGTAATAACAGTCTGGCGGTAAGCGATCTACAGGTATATACATGTGATTAGTTGCTCCGTCTATATAAGTTCTTTATTCACATTCTGAAACTCTCTAACTAACATATTTTGGTATTTCCATAACTAGAACGTTTCTATCTAAATATATGTAAAAAGTATATGGTTTACCAATAAGGGAATTTAAACTAAATTAGGCCTAACTTAAAAATTAAGATAAGGATTTCAAGTGAAGTGAATTAAAATTATATGAAGTGCTGGGTATTAAAGTAAGTGAAGTTCAGTAAAACGGCATATTCCATTTAAAATGCTCTTTGATTTTAAGTGTAAGTGCAGTAAATTGATTTCCACGTGAATGAACTTTATTGTAAATAACCAAGAACTCTTTCAAACTAATTCTGCTGTACACAGTGTCAACACAAGGAATAAAAATCAGCTTCATAGACCAATTGCCAACCTCTCATGCTTTCAGAAGATTTCATATTATGCAGGAATCAAAATTTTCAATAGTCTACAATCAAATCTTGTAAATAAGAAGGAGCAATTTAAGGCAGCATTAAAGAGATACTTAATTACACACTCCTTTTACTCTGTCAATGAATTTATGTTGTTTACAAATAAGTGATAAATTTTCTTCTGTATGTAATGGGTGGATCTATTTGTAGCTTATCATTTCTTTAGGTGAACCCTTTGTTTTGTATTATGTGTAATTTATATAGTAGTATGAATTGTACTTTATAATATGTAATATTATTATTATTATGACTTTTTCCACATCCTATTGTCATCTGACTGTCTTATGAATCCATGGAATGTAATAAACTATTATTATATTATACTGGAATTGCTGTTGACTTCAAGTATAATATTATTTGGACACACTGTGTAAATATGAATTTGTTTTCTTATGTTGCTTTTAAAGTGCACTAGTGTTTGTTGTATTGTAGTTTGAATTGAACCCAAGTTATATTTTAACACACAGTTGATAAAGTGTCATTACATAAACACTTGATAACATTCAGTCTTGTGTATTTTTTCACAGATTGGCGTTTTCTGTAATTACAACTCTAAGTAAGAGTAGTGACATTTCCATATTTAGAGGTCCTGCGTTCAATTCTCTGCCTGGTTCCCTGGTAATATTTTGTGGTTTTCTTTAGACGCTGTAGGTAACGTTTCAGCCACTTTATTCATCACTATTAAAATTTAACCCTGTAAATAATATGAGTTGAAGAAGTATAATTTATCAGCCAAGAAACAAACAGAATAACAACTGTTGTGGTTTTATTTTTTCAGAAAATTTGATTGTCAAAATGCTTAGCCAAGAAGATGTTGTAACATCCACCAAAGACAAGATGCCATATTTCCCTATTTGTATGTCTGATATGAAAGCACCAACTGCCAAGTTCATACAAAGTTATTACTTTCGGGTGCTGGAAGTGTTCGGAGTGGACGTGGACAATTTGAAAGAGCCGTCACCTGAACAGGTGCAGGAGCTAGACTATTCAGATGCATACAGACCTCCGCTGCCTCTTTTAAACTTATATTTTGCTCTGTCCTATATATATAAACACATCTTTGTGGATAATTTTTCAATAATGGATATAACTGAACCAAGTAAGCCCTGAATTATTTTGTTCTTTAGTAGAATAGTCTAGAATTTATTTACATTCCAATAGATCCATCATAGTTCAAGCCAAGCACGTGGAACACATCATAATACAAATACTTACGCTCAGCATAGATAAAATACCGATGCATGTCTAATTCTGACCGAATTGCTCTTTAGCTCCTCAACGGACCCTGTACCTGATGAATGCTATGGATGCGTTTCACACATTTGCTGACTGGAAAGCTCAGAATGTGGAGAATATTTCTGCAGAGTTACTTCAACGTAAGGCAGAATGTGATGAGTTACGAGCTCAGTGTGAAGAACTTAAAAAGGAATTGAACATGACTGCAAGCGAACGTGCCCAGAGAGAAATGCGGAAGAAAGAGGTTTGTGTATACGTACATTCACTGCCATTTCAAACTCAAAGTGAAATGAACCTGCATTTCTGCTTCAATTTATGTACTGTTAACAGGACTCCCAAATATGAAGTAGAAGTGTAAGATGTTTGGTCACCATGTGTTTCAATTTACGTACTGTTAACAGGACTCCAAAATATGAAGCGGAAGTGTAAGATGTTTGGTCACCATGTGGTTCCTCTGGGATGTTAGTGACCACCTAGGAAACTAACTAGCTGAGTAACTAACAGACAGAAGAAAATGCCCGAGAATATGCATCAGATGTTTGTTACTGTTCAATATTTGCAGTGAATGTGAATATATTTGTGTGTGTTACAGTTGTTCGCCGCAGATGAGGAGACAAGAAATGAGATTCTCCAGTTGAAGAAAGAAGACGCTGAAATTCAGGAGGACATGGCCTTGTCTGAAGCTGCCTTTGTGAAGGCAGAGCAAAAGAATGAAATGCTACAGGCGGAATATCAAAAGGTGTGACGTCGGGAATTTGGAATCGATCAGGCCTGCGCTAGTACTGTATAAGATTCTGTTAAATTATTATTATTAATTGGCTGGTTCTTACAAGTCTGTTGGTGTTTGCAGCTGGGTGCAGAAGTATCGGAACTGCGAAATCAAATTGTTGAATTCCCTGACCAGCTAGTAGCAGATCTAAATCGTCTGCGGGAATTAAAGGAAAAGGTCGAAGCAGAAAAGCAGCACTTAGCGGAGGTTAAGCAGGAAAAGGATCGACAGAAGGAATTGTATGAGAAATTTGTGCGCATGGGGGAAGAGTGTGAAGTCAAGCTGAAGGACATACTTGCTACTGATGAGCGCATCAAGTGAGTTCCAACGCGTTCAGTCAAGGCACTTCATATGCTTATCTAAGAGAATGCTGATTCATAAATATGTATCACTTTCCACAAATATTTTAATGTAAGACTTGAGGTTCTCACAGCGGTGAGTATGAAGATATCCGTCTTCTGGGTTGTTGCGATGTGTAGTCTGGTCGATGTTAACCAACGTTTCAGAGGTCATACTGCCTCCGTCATCAGGGCGATGAATATGCCAATAGGGTGTGAGGTGCTAGGTTTATAGGCCAGAAAGTGAAAGGTGTAGCCTGCCCCGAGCCAATGGGAGCAGGCCTATAAACCTAGCACTAATGTTGTTTTACTTCCTGAGGTGTGAGGTTCTTGATTCTGATGCTGTGTGGACTTATACATAAGAGAGACATGCTGTCTCCATCTTCAACACTTCTACCTGACAACAGTCACTATGATATTACTTTGCATGTTTTGCTTATTGAGGAAATCCATTTTCCCATTTGTTTCATTTCTGAAAATACTGAAGGGGTTTTGATGAGGTCTGACAATTATGGATTCACTCCAAAAGTTGTTTGTAAAATGTAATTTTTGTTTGTATCAGTCAAATGAATTACATTAGGCTCTTATGGAACTTAAATTATGATCTTCAAAATGGTTCACGTTAAAATGTTCCTGCGTAACGTAAAACATACGTCTCGTCAACGTCTGTGTATTTTATTTGCGGTACTTTCTGATATGCCGAGTGTTTATAGAAGTAAAATAAAAATAATTTGTGGTTTACAGAGTGTGGTACATGCAGTATGATCAGCAAAAAATAAGTTTGTATCCTTATTTCTGTATCTTCGGTAAATTAATGTCAAGATCATAAAACAATGCACAGTTGGATTAGATATTTCCATTCTTATGTTATTTGCTTCCAGTGGATAGTCCCATATGAAATGGAAGATTTAAACCTGTACGTGAAACAAGTTTCAATGTTTTTCTATAAACTCATTCACAAAATGTTTTCCAACTTTGCAGTAAACTCGATAAAAACCAGGAGAGAAGCCAAAAGAAGAAAGAGGCTTCCACAACGAAAGAGCAGGAAATGAACAAGAAGATCCAAAATTCGCTAAAAAAGATAGCTCGGTTGCAGGAACAGAAAATGGCTGTCGGCCTGCAGTGGGAAAACAGGAAAACGGCACTCGCGCAGAATATCGAGGAAAAGACCAGGTGAACCAGCTGAATCGGTATCTTAGCTGCCTAAGTTTTCAAAGATCAGGGTACTGGCTGTCCAGACAGGTTCCTTCATACCATTCATTCAAATACGAAGTTAATCCCTTGACATGAACCACCACCACTTTCTTCCTTAACCCTGCTTTCACCATACATGATCCTGTCATGTCATATATCGTCCTAAACAACTTCAGAATTTGTTATAGCATCATTAAATCAGTCATGTTCATGGCATGAAAACCTGTATTGCATGTTCTGATATAGTTTATTAATTTCTATGAAGGATGGAAATTAATTTTTCACATAATATTCTATATTTGAATTCTGGGAAAAGTTTAAAGCGACACATTTTAATGAACCTCGGCATGAATTACATGCCACTTAAAATATAAAATGCCAACAGTGACATCTGCGTGGCAAAATTTCAAAGTTTCAAGGTGTGGCATGCACGCCAGTTAATGTGATGTCCCCAAAAGTATGTGACATTAGGTCTTTAATAATATGTAACATATTCGTATCTTTGTAGAATAAGACAGCAACATGGGAGTCGTGCAGAGATTATATTTTTTATTTCCCATTGGTAGTGATGGACCCAACTTGAAATTGTATGAAACTTTATTATATGTTCAGAATTACAAACGTGGAGTTTGTGCAAAATTTTGAGTTTACATCTACCAAATTTAATGTGCTAGTGGGAGAGAGAGAAGAGTATTCGGAAAAGGATAAGTAAATTTCGTATTTTATAATTCATCCCAGCCTGGTCATATCAACCAAATTCAGAAAATAGGTGTCTTCTTTCCAATACTTTACATATTTTGCTACTTTGCCATAAAAAGAAATTACAGATTGGCTACCAGAACCTTATTGGCAGGGCGAGGTGTTAATACAGGAAGTGCGTTATACTGACCATCCCGCCACTTAAATCATCAGACTTTCTGGATGTGTATTCCAGGGAGAAAATGCTTTTGAAGAATAAGTTACGTGATGCGCTAGATAAAGTGGCTGACATTTCAGCGAAGAGAGAGGAACTGGACGAAACATTCAACTTACTAGAACGACAGAATGAGGAACAGAACAAAGCCTTTGATGATCTATACGAAAAGAAAACTTCAGAGGTGAGCATGGTTCAACAAGCTGTTACGTTGTTTATTTGCTTAACGTGATGTAACACTCTAATCTTGATTTATCAATACATAATTTGATTAGCTGTAGTTTTTTTTTTTGTTTTAGCAAGATGCTTCTATTAAGAAGATACAAGATGCGCAAACCCAGCTTCTTAAAAACCTGAGAAGACGCATATGATCTGGCTTTTAACAAGAGGCAACCCAAGTTCATGTAAACTGTGTGTGCTGTTATAAATTCTCTTATTTCAGAACCCAAATAAATGTAAATGGTCTCTTTACTGCTGTTAACTTTGAAATGCTGCATTAAATCAAAACAAAGTTAATCTCTTTTATTTAATACCACTGTACTCAAATTTTCATCACTCCTATCAGTGACAAATGTGGATCTGATTTTCAATTAAAGGCAGTTATTAATAATTCATGCCTTTAGTTACAAATCAGATCCTCAATTGTGTTCTTAAATAACCATTAGTATTAGTAATTAACAAGATAAAGTATGAAATGCAGAAAAACAGCCTTTTCCTTAAATACTGCAATGGCTAAGGAGTTAAGAAAGCATGGCAGTATCTGATATACGAGCAGATACAGCAGTCTGTAAATACAATGTAAGTTAAGACACTTTCATGAGGAAGGCCCTTGAAGTGTTTAAATATGCCCATATGACAATAGTTCGCAAGCTTGTCAGTCAAAAAAGGAATGCTATCCTACTTCATCATCAGAAATACCTGTGCCTTTTGTAGTAAAAATTGAAATTTGTCAAGGACTTATTGGGCAAAAAGGTATTTTCATAAATATATCAAAAACTTCTATTTAATTCCTGATCAGAAGTGTATCTGATGGCTGAAATCTCAAATCTTAAATCATGACATAAAAGTATTTTAGCCAGCACTAAACAAGTATCTCTTATCTCCTACACAGTAGGATTTAAACAATAATTCTCAGTTATTACAAATACATATAACATGCATTAGGATTCCTTGATGTAATTACATTTCTGTAATACAATATTATAACATGTGTCTGTAAATAGCTGTTATAACTATGCGATTAATCTGTTGTATGGTATATGTATTATGACATATTCTACATCCTTTGCTTAGGCCCTATTAACGCTCTATGGAATGTACATAAATTCTATTGTATTCTGCTCATTTTTTAAGCACATTATCCTTATCATGATAGGTCATTCAGAATAATAGGTTTAATGATGCTCTGTTTTGTATCTCTGGATTTCGATAAATTTAATTTCAACTTTATACTGTTTTCCTATTAATGGTAATCTGTAGGCCCACTTTTGTGGTTACCAGATTAAGTTCTGACATCTCCAGGTGAGAAGAAAAGCTAATTTTCTGAACAAAATAACTGTCATTAATAAAAGCTACAGAATGTGGTTTACTGTCATCAGTGGCTACATTATTACTCTGATGTAATCTGTCTTTCGAATTATATGTGCTATAAACTGAAGAAAGAAAATTCAGTCGCTCTTCTTCGTATTTTCCAAAGCGAATGAATTGATTCGAATGGTTATACATTTCAAACTATTCCCTAGTTTGAAACTATCTAGTTACTCGATAGTGCCAATCACTCGGTCAACGTGCTCATGATTTACAACAACTGATTTACTTGGTAACGTTAATGTCTGTCTTTTATGTTATAGCATATGAGTAGAGACGTTAGTAAAATTCTACCACGCTACACTAACCACAAGACTTTGCCGTGAACACAAATACTAACATTTAACCTCAAATTCTACATACTTGGTAAAGTTGGTGACTCTGACGAATGGTCTTTTTTTTTTAAGTGGCGCATGATGTGAGTTTTTAACGAAATTTGTATTTAAGTTGACGTTTGTAAATTAAAATTACAAGAATGAATAAGGAAACGGAATGTGTAAGTATCCTTTAAGATTTGTTGAGAATGCATATAACGTTCGAACTTAAAAAATTATGGTAACCCAACACTCGATTTGATGTTAAGTTTGTATAAGATTGTTTGAAGCATGCATGTTTATAACCTAAACGAAGCAAGAAACTTAAAAAAAAGACACTTAATTTTGGCCAGGAGATTCGTTTTTCTACTGCTCATTGCTTGGCAGACTTTGAAATACAGGGCAATTTTTCCTTTACCCCAAGTCACAATCTTAAAATTGTGTATGGCATTACCATATTGTATTCCTCCAACGTTTTTGTTAGTTCCAGTAATGAATAAATATAGTTCCCCAAATGGCATAGCATTATCTAACTGAATTTGAGAAACTGTCTAGTTGACAAAGTGCTGATGTCCTTATCATTATGGAGAGAGAAATCTTCCCCATGTACCATGTTTACATCAACATTTGCAACAGGTTTAGTTACTTAATACTTAATTTGTTATTTCAGATGTTTTTGTCATTTAGAGGTGCCTCAGAAAAGAAAAAGCTAGAAGACACACAGAGATCCCTAATTTCTAAAACTCTGAACGAATATGCAGATAGGCAAAGTTTTCACAATCAGAAGAGAGTTATGAATATCATATCACCCAATGGAAGCAGTTATGCATCTGCTGTTGACACTTCTATGGCAAATGTAGGCAAGAGAAAGCCATATGGTTATCTTACATTGCTGGACATCAGTGTCTTGGGTGGGTTTTCTATTCCAGAAAGAAGTATTGTGGCCGATAAAGAATTTGTCCCAAATTCTTTTCATCAGAGACATAATGAATCACGATGGACATCTTTTGTAGAAAGAACTCCAAAGGTATTGTGGGTATTGAAATAAATATAATGTAGGAAGAAATAAGTAGAAAGATTCATAATTACAGAAGCTAATTAGTTATTTTTAAGCTAATAATTTCTTATAAAAACCTAAGGATTAAAATATATAAAAAAATTTCGCACTGGTTGTTTGGTGTTCACTAGGTAAGACATTTATACTGTGATTCCTCGAGGACTTGCACTGACATCAGTTGTGTGTGTGGGTGGGATTTGTTATAAAGAATGATTACTTTCTTTCGGAACAATCCAGGGGATTTCACCTTTCACTTTACTGAACAGTCTTTATATATGAAAAATATGCACACCACATCTGAGCATACATTTCTGCAACTAGGTATTCCTGGCTGAAGATGGAGATATTTAAGTTCTATATGTGCGTTATTGTGTTGCAGAGATGCAAATACCTGTCTTATCTTTTTCAGTGGATCCTGAAGATGGGAATAGAGAGTTTAAATAAAGAAAGGAAAGAAAGCACGGAAGAATCGGTATGTATCGTGGTTTAGCACGAATGCAAACACAGAATTTCCACAAACGAATGCAGATACAGTGCTTAAAATTTAATATTTATTGAATGTGGTCGAATAGAATAACCTGAGACAGCTCATGACTTACAAATATAGTAAAACCTCTCTAACTTGGACACTTGCGGTTCCACGATAATGTGTCCAACTTACAGAGGTGTCCAGGATAGAGGGAAAGGGGAAAATCATCCTTTCAAATTGTGTTGTAATGACAATGTGGTAATTGTAAAGTATTATGGAGCCGTTCCCAAAAAGGAAATTATTGATAAGAAAAATCAAAAAGGTAAATTAAATTTTTACAAATTTTATTTTCACTAAATTAAACTTGCATGGATAAGCTCAAAGGGAAGGGCACCAATACCTTACGTTTACCGACAATGTATTCTATTTTATTTATTTATTTATTTCTAATTTTCGCCGCAATCCGAATAAATTTTCAACTATTCCAGGTTGATTATGAGCGAAAGCATACCGTTCCAATATCTGTTAACACTGTTTAACTCATTTGCGAGCACAGTACTGACAAAGTTAAAACTGTACCAGCGTACTGTAGTCCAGTGAATGGTTTAACAAAAGAGTAACTATTCACTTTCACTGCATTTCAATGTCTCACACCCTCAACCATAAGCTAATCCTCCAGAGAAGAGGCATTCATCAGTCAGAAATTCAAAACAACAAAATATGTAACTGAAAAAGTTTCCTTGAAAAGCGTCGAAGTTAAGTGCACGCACCTGTCCAACTTACAACAAAAGGGGTGACCAAGTTCCAGGATAAAGGGGTGTCCAAGATATAGGGTATTGTGGACATGTAAAATTATAGGATATTCGCCGGTTTTAAAAGTGTCCAATATAAAGGGGTGTCCAACTTGAGGGGTTTTACTGTACAAGTATGCATTTTCTTATTACAGTTCTTAATTTTAATCCATGACATCTACATCTGTATTCAGATACTTTGTGGAAAAGTTCCCATAATGCGTAGTTTGTTTTTTATGTACTGCAAACCATCCCTAACAGCAAAATAGTTGGAGTACAAATATCTTATGTTGTAATTTCTTGATAAAAATTATTTTTTCATTCTTATAAGTGGCAAGTTGCGTTTCTTTGTATTTAGTTTGGTCCGCGTGTACTCCAAAGATGGACTCCCGTTCTCATAGAACCAAACAAATTGAAGTTAACGGGATATCTGCAAAGGTACGTTACTGTTGTAGGATTTGACGTTTTCACGGCAGTGAGTTTGAAGATGGATGTCTTCTGGTTTGTTGCACCGTGTAATCTGGTAGAAGTTTACCAACGTTTCAGGGGGCTTTGTTGCATCCATCATCAGGGAGATCTGAAACGTCGGTAAACTTCTACCAGACTACACGGCACAACAACCCAGAAGACAGCCATCATATGTTACTGATTATTTCACACTCAAGGCAGATGTGGATAAATTAATTTAAATTTTCGTATTTTTTATTTCACACTCAAGGCAGGTGTGGATAAATTAATTTAAATTTTCGTAGCCAGTTAAAATGTTTAGTGGCCAGGCAACGTCCATGTTAGGCAGCCCATATAACAGATGTGCACACAGTTCTGTCTGATACGCATAGTTCAGCGGAACCCGTGCTAGGAGGCAGCCGCAAATATTCTGCCGCATTACATAACAAGCTGAAACAAATAATGTAATTTCTGGTATATCTTTATTTGATGATGTCAGACTGTATAGCGTTAAATTATAGGATGATTAACAAACAATGAATTGGAAAGGATATGTTAGAAAGTGGTTGAAGCCTAATTAAATATAATGTCCCAGCACGTGGCTCTAAAGACTAAGGAAAATGTGTTAGGATAGTCGGTCTCCGCGCTGAGATTTGAACATGGGACCTCCAGAGTATGAAGTAGGAGGGTTAAAAATACTCAGCCATGACCTTTATACGAGAGATGTGAAGCCTTAGAGAACATTTGTCAAGCTTGGATATACTCCAAAATGGATTACATCTTTGCAGTCCTGCAGTGGTGTTGTACTATGCGATATCATCACTGAACCTACAGATGTATGTTATATAATATGGTAATATAGCCATCACATGGAATCTAGAAAAACAGGCTTTAATCCTGGCAGAGGTCACAAAATTTTTCATTTGAACCAAATAATACAACTTAATATTAAGCAGTTGCTAACAAGGCGTAATTTGCTTCTGTTATTAGCAATTCCTCCCGAGAAGTGTTCCATGCAACTGATATAGTTGCAGCACGTAAAGATTTTGACTGTGTGCGGTGTCATGATGGTACTGTCTACAAGTTACAGGGCCCATTTGTAGATCCCAAACACAGTAAGTTACATGAACCTCAAATTGGACTTACAATCTTTTCCGACGCAGTTAATCATTCAAAATAAGGATGTAATTAAGAGCTACGAATGTTATTTAAAAGGTATTTTGATGCAGGATCATTTAGCAAATGAAAATAAAACAATTTCTGAAAGTGTGTTGTAAAAATTAATTGAAGTAAATCTTTAATGAACCACTTATGAGAAATTATATAAAATGTACCCCCCAATACATTTCACTCAATATGAAAAAAGTCATTCTTTACTGTTATACGCATCTCACTGACTTTGATGTGTGTCCACCACCTTCAAATAAAATGGCTGATATGCTCTCAAAGTACATTAAGTGCTTTCTTAAAGGAAATAATTTTATGGGGCCATTATGTTCATTTGTTATTTCGTCTGTGTCCGCCCCCCCCCCATAATAAAGCGGACAGATTACAAATTCCGAACCTGAACGCAACCCACCCTGCTACTGTCGTACAGATATTCCAAGTCCAATACAACAGCTGCTGCGTCAAGGACTGCCTTGCAAGTGGAGAATGATGATGGAAAATTGGGTCAAGTTACTGGCTGACATTAAGAAACGAGAGAAAGAGGCTGCCAAATCTCTAGTTACCGTAACTAACGGATTTGGACATTATGAGGATACCGAAGAAACAGACAGTTCTGACGAGTCTGTCGTTACAACACCTGCCTGGCCTACAGATAAAATGACAAGGCATACAAAACATGTCGAGAATACCGAGTACGCTGAATTGAATAAAAAACACGACGTTAACAAAGGTATGTCAACATTCGATTTCATACGTAGGAAGAGTTCATTCACAATTCTTTGTAGCAGGAAAGTTTATGTTAATTTTCAGGAGTCAATAACTTAAAAAAATGCTTTTTATAATACAGACCACCAGCTTGTAGTACTTCTACATTTTACGACCCCTGAACTGTAATCTCCTCCTTCACCTTTCTGCTTTAACATGTTGCATTAATGAACTCTGGCTGATATTCTGTGAATATTCTTATGTTCAAGAAACTGCAAAGAATTCAGTATACAGAATGGGGTCTGTGATTCCGCTGGAAAAATTAGATGGCCAAGGAATTGTACGGACAAGCTCAAGGGGACGGGTTAGTGTCCCTCCGGTCAGATATTGGTTGGGTAAGTTGCTAACACGGTCTAATGCATTATTTGTCATTATGTCTGTGAGGTCACACCATATTTAAGAGAAAACTATGTGGGACTGACATGTCAACGTCAAGATAGTGAGACAACCCCAACTTCATAAAATCATTATCTGCAAATCTTTTTCATTCTCCCTTCACTTCAGCAGGCTGTTATGAAGTAAGCGGAACTTGAAACGTTGATATCTCTAATGAAATTACATATTACCTGAATGGTTAGAATGCATGCGAATCAGTATTTAGTTTGTCGATTTCTGAATAAATTAACCGTATGCTAACTCTTCGATCATTTTCATGCAACAGCGTGTGTCAAACTAAGTGGAGTATAGTCCTTGAGAAACTGGACAAAATCTTTATATCTCATGGGTTGTGCAATTTTGTGCCCGTTTCTTGCAGGTGAGAGGCTTGTACAGCAAGATAACCAACCAGCGTTCTTTTCTCCAAAAACAGGAGTCACTGAAGTTGTCGTGAATCAGAGAGTTGACAGCATCAAATATGAAAAGGTTGTACTGGATGGGCCGTGACACTTTCACTTTTTGTTTCAAAATAGTAATTTTACTAAATGTGATTAAGCTACTTTATTTTAAGACATAAATTTTCTTAGTCATTAAAAAGGCTCCCACTGTTTGAGGTCATCATTAATGGAGTTGCAGAGTTCCTTAATTTTTACTGAGAGTTGTTGCCAATTTTTTAAGACGTCATTCCTCGGAAACTCTCGTGGTGACGATACCACGAGTGTCACAAAGCCTAACTGCTTTCAAAACTGTATTTTTTGGTTTATATCAATCATGCAGGTTTTGTGGCTTATCCGCATGTTTTTGCATTGTCCGTAACCAGAACAGACAAGACAGTGTTTGAAGGCAATGTTGGTACAACGCCTGTTTAGTCTGTACAGCGTCATCATTACATTACAGAAGCGGAAAAAGTCGGAACCTGATGCGGTGACGTCGACGACGACCAAGAAACGACGCGACAGAAATGCCACTACCCGTGAAAGTGAAAATACATTTCAAACATCCAGAAAAGAAAAGATCACTTTGTCGCATAGCACATACTCCAGTTGGTTGCAGAAAATTAACATGCGTGCAAGCAAAACACAGAGTACACCTAAAGGTACAGTTGCTCGCTGTTAACTGCTCTCCTGAATGAAAATGTTCCGTTTATTGTTTATACTTGCTCCAAACATACACTGAACTATGTTTTGTGCACGTGAAATTTCAGTGAAAACGCTGTATTTCAAAAGCACTGACTAAGAATATTATATTTTCAATAATCTTTTTGATTTACATTCTCACGCATGCTTTCTGGAGGGTGCCTAGATGGACAGAGGTAAGATTCGACATTCTTTGATCCTACAGTTTTGTTCTGATCGCATTTGGACGTGCAAATATTGAGCTGTCGGAATGCAGCAATCTTCTATGTTAACTTCCATTTTCCACTGCTCTACATCTTAAATACTTAAAACCTTTCAATTTATTTAATGCTTATTGCCAAGGAGAGGTAAAATGCACAACATAATATTTAATGCCTGCTTTTTGAGAGATATTTTGTGGGAGGGGGATTGAAGTGTGTGTATACATCTGAGTAAATAATTAATCCTACACATTACCAAAAGTTGATTTGTTTTGTTCTGTAGGATCAAAGGAGAAACGAAATTCACGTCCCTTATTTTCCATCTGTGATAGCGAGGAAGACCAAACGGACGATGCTCTGCTAGGAGACATGGTAAGATTGTGTTACCACTTGATAAAATCTGATGAGACATCTGTACTGAAACAGCTTTTGTGAGATTTTTGCCACGTGAAATGAAAATTCCGCTTCTCGGTACAGTCAGCAAGTGTTCTCCATGTATTTGGCGATGAAAGTCCCATAATTAATGCATCAGTTTCCAAACACAGATTGCAGGTGTTTGAGAATCTGGTGTTGAGGAGGATATTTGGGCCTAGGAGAGAAGACGATGGGGCATGGAGAAAATTGCATAATGACGAGCTTAAAAATTTGTACTTCTCCCCCAATATTCCCAGGGTGATTAAGTTGAGAAGAATGAGATGGGCTGGTACAAGGGGTGTGCACCGGGTATTGGTCGGGAAGCCTGAGGGGAAGAGACCGCTGGGGAGACCTAGACGTAGATGGGAGGATAATCTCAAGTGGGATCTATGGGAGATAGGAGTTGAAGGAGACTGGATTTTGTTGGCCCAGGACAGGGTCCGGTGGAGGGCTTTGGTTAATTCGGTGATGAACTTTCGGGCTCGGTAAGCCATGTAGTTAGTTGCAAATTATGTTAGTAGATCACATAAAAAGAATGATCTTGGAGGTTATCAAAAAATGGTATTTTTGTGTTTTTGTACTTCATCCATTGTCCTATATTCCAAAAATAGGTCAACCCGTGTAAATAGACCACAGGGAGTAGTGTGACAAAACAGTACCTCCTGCAGACGTAAGCCTGAAACCTACTTCACTGAACCTCCCACACATTGACATCACCTACTCAAATCTCTGTCCTCATCACTGAGTCAGATGTCTGTTTATCTGCAGTCAACGAACATGAATTCCAGAGACTTCAGAGCTAACAATCTCCAGTCCAGTGGAAGTACAGCTCTGCCAACAGAGATCAATATGGAGGACACGCAATTACGGACTGACAGTTCAGGTCCGCTGCTTAACCCAGATCTCAGGTAGAAAGAAACATCTGTAGTGAAGTTTTAATGTAGAATTTGTAACTTGAATATAGTGAGATAAAGAATGTTAACGCATTTGATGCTTTGAAGCTTGAAATGAGAATCTGCTCCTGTTGGGATAGTTCTACTGCAACACACATTCATACGATTGCCTATCGTTTTGGTGGGCTCCTTTTTAAGAAAATGCTGATCCATGTCTAAAATGAACTTGCTGATACAAGTGGTAATGGGGTTGAAGACGGAAGTACAATTTAAAGCACATCTCATGTCAGGTTCTGCATTTTGCAAAATTAAACATTTCTTTGTATCAACTTCTAGTACGATATGCAGGTGACGCATAAGACAGTGGAATATGAAGGACCTAAGTTTATGAAAGGATCAAGTAGCTTCGCTAAATTAAGTAATAAAATTTAGTCAAAATGAAGGAAGTAAAAGCGTAGATACTTCAATTTACAGAGTGGTTACTGCATATTGTAACAATCTTGCCGTGTTCTTCATTCAAACTGCTCAGACATACGTAAAATACATTGTATCGTGCGATTACAGTCAACATTTTTTGATAATTAGACATTCATTATTTTTCAGGAAAGAAATACAAAGACTCATACAAAGGCAACAAAGAAGTATGGGAAGAGATAGCAACAGATCATTACTGAAACCCACTGTTGGAAGAAATGACAGTACGCTGATAACTAAGAAGAACCACGGTGATGTAGTTTTCACAGTGGAGTATAATGAAGTGGAGGACAAGGCATCCTCCTTCGAAGAAGAAGAGCTCTCCAGTTCATGGATTTCAACTGAAGATAAACTGTGATTTAACTACCATAATATCTGTACTAAAATAACATTTTAAAATAAGTATAAATGGAAATATTTGTATATGCGTTTTACGACTGCCTGAACATTTAATCGTAGTCTTCCGAGTTGTGACACTGTGTGGTCTTAAAGGTGGTTACCAACATTTGGATAACTTCAGATCTAAAATATTCTCAAGAATTTAATAAAAAAAAAAGCATGCGTCTGTGTTCCGATACACAGTTTGTAACTCTATTAAAAGAAGAAAAACATCACAGTATTAAGTTTTATTGTATATTTAAAGTGCTCAAATTAATATGCAATAAAATACAGTTTACACTCTTAAAACAGCTAAAATTATTTGGTAGCTCTTAACCCACATCAGTAATGATGGCCCTTCCAGTAGTACAGCATTTCTTCTGGCAACTAAGTGGCAGTCTTCGGTCCACATTACCAGCCGCCCTCAGCCCATGACGTAGCAGTATTTTTGCCTCTCGGAAATAAGGAGGTCCCGTGTTCGTGGCTGACCTATCAGGAGCAGCCACGGTACTACATAAAAGAGAGTAAACAATTCAGATATATTCTGATCACAACGGTAATGTTCAGGTAAAAAATAATGTCTGTAGCAGCTGATACGATCTACGCTGGCAAATGTGTCCCTCGCCTGACTACTCTTGCTACCGTGACCTATCCAGTGTTTATAAAAGATTAATGCAGGTCACTATAGAACATTACAGACCATCCATGCAATCCACATCAAAACAGATTCAATTACAGGAATTTCTAATCATATAAACCCCAAGATGGCATAAATGGACCACTTTACCTCCATGATTTAACAGCATCCTTCCATACAAAACAGTTCCTGAAATACCTGTAGCTTTCGAAGTTTTATCACAACCAAACTTATATTTTATTTAAGATTCTTACCGTTACCTAGTGACACACATTTTGTTACCACTGCAGTGAAATATAAATGCTAAAAATATTTTTGATTATTTGAAATGTGACAAGAAAATGTAAAAAAAAGCGATGGTGATAAGAATGATAATCCAAAGAGCAAGGGAAATATTATTATTGAAAGAACGCTTAAAACTTTCGCCTAGATTCGCAAACTGCTTACACCACCACCTTCGCAAAAACAGCATAACCATACAAGAAAACAAACAGAAATTCCAACTTTGTACAAGTGGCGCCACTTTAAGTAGAAGCTCGTCAGATGTGTGGTCTTCTGCAAATATTGGGCAGGCCAAATGAGACATGCTTCTGCTTCTAACACACGAGCTGCTACCATGAGCTTAGGGCTGTTAATCTTGCTTCTACTGGAGTACCGGTACGAGTTGCTGCTGCTTCGGTCTTCGAAGTGGCCTCCCGCAGGACTCGTTTCTGCCCCCATGAACTACATGTCCATACCACTGTAACCTATAATAATTCTAATACAGTTGAAAAAGTAAGGCCTGTGCAAAAACCAAAAATTAAATGTTAAGGATTTACATAATTATTAAAATGTGTTTTTATAATAGAGTATTTTATCACATGCTGACCAAAGGTAGCAATGAGAAATTGGATTTTGAGGTTATGTTCATGTCCTGGGGTCTCGGGTTCGATTCCCGGCGGTGCCCGAATTTATAACTTGTGTTGGGCAAGGCCGTGGTCTAGGCAACACGGAGTTTTCCTCCGTGGCATCCCAACAATTACTCCATCCACACACAGAAGAAGGCAATGGCAAAACACTTCTGGATCATCTGCCAAGAACGTATATGAACAGGTCCCAGTCCGAGAAAAGGATGGAAGGATCCTGCTCATGTGGACCTGTCGTCATACAGAACACTAAATAATAAATATAATAATAAATACTTGGAAAAAGTGGTAGAAAATGGACAACTGAGAGAAAATACAGGCTTGAGTGAATGGTAACAAGATACAACAGGAAAATGAATGACAAGACGTGATGACAGCAAAGAAGTGAGAAGAAAAAAGTACAAACACGACAAAGTTGTAGAGGGATTTTGCAGGAATTACAAAGTGGGGGGTGGGGAACAGTAACAGTGGAGAAGTCTGACATCTGCTCTATCGTGTTATCAGTATATAACAAAAATAAATCGTAACTGACTTACCTGTTGAGACCCATTTTGGCTCTATTAATATATATATGTATAGGATGCTAAACAGAATTTGCAGAGTATAAATGAAGCAGGCATCATGGACATGGACCAAGCGACATCAACAGATCCCTGTAGCTATACACGGGACATCACGAAAAACTATGCACAATATCGAAAACACTTTGGTTTTATTAACACTTCGAAGCTCTCTCAGTCTTACAATGAGAGAGGAAAGTTAATATTCTATCACTTCAACATAAACAACAGAACAAGATTACATGTTCACTGTATGAATGTCAGAAGTTGGTACGCGTCTGACGGTAGTGGGGGTGAGGCTCATCACCTTGTATCTACAAAATACACACTTGAATGATTTTGAACCATATTCTGTGCATAAAGACCTCCTGTAAGAAATTAATTTAATTAAAGTTTTAACATGGCCGATCTGTATTTATGGATATCAAGTTTGAATTCTGGCTGGAGCACTGCCTATTCAGATAATTCTAACATAATTTTCCTCAGTCCCATCTGAATTTTTCGGATACTATCTTGAAAAAGATCCAGACCTTCCCATTTCACCGTACATAATCATCACTACACCATTCACCAACTTTATAGTTGGTACATCATTGTTAAATATCAACCTTGAACCATACACTAAGCCACTAGAATCTGGTTTTTGCATCCTCACATAACCCACGTCTGTAAGATTCATTTTAATATTAACCTTCCGAGCGACGTCGTACAACGTGTTTCCAGACAAAATTGTAATTGGATATGTTTGTGTGATTGATCTATCATCATCCAGATTCTGATTTGCTCCTAGTTATGAGGAACATTTTAAGTAGCGCAGTGAACATGTCACAGAATTACATTACTACACACGCCGGCCAAAATTATTAGCTAAAGACCTATCAATAAATGCGTTTAAAGTTCCAATGGAAGGAGACCCACTCCCGGTGACTGTCTCTTGAGACCTTCTTTCATATGGCCTCATAAGACCCAGACTTTAGTTTCAAAGGCGGTACCTCTGAAATATCATTGGTGATTTTTTAAGAGATTACATGATGCAAGATCCCAGACGTCAGTCACCTTAAAACTTGCTGCCGTAAGAACTGCCATAATTGAGATATCTCAAATCATAATTATAAATATACAGAATCAAAATGCCACAAATTTAAGCACAGCCCAAGAGACGTGGCAGATTTTAATGTGCAGTGTAAATACTAGTTCTGTATTGCCTGTTTCTTAACCAGAAACTTTGAGCAACCAAAAGTCTTTACAGGAACAAACAGTCTGCCTCAATCCCACATTTTTATCACAGGTCAATAACTCGATGAAGTCGTAACTATACGGCATTTGAGCCGACGTACTTTCCGTCGCGCCACTTACATCTTCAGAAACGATGACTACTGCTTACATCAACGTAAAGTTCAGCTCTTAAAGACCACATTGTACAGTGAACGGGGCACACTTCGCCAAGCAATTCCTTTAAAAGTCTTTCTCAAAATTTCTTATTTACCTGAGTTCCAGAACACAGGTCTGGATTATTAGTGTCTTATGTACACGTCTGTACAGGAAGGAATGTGACGTCAAGTATCACAGCTGGCAAGTGTATTACATCCTACAAAGGGGTGGAATGTGGTTTGCTAGGCGACAGCTAGTTATCAAGGCCACCTGATGACAGCGGCTGCCAGTGCTAGTATCACAGTCAGAGCAAGGGAGGCGACGCGGCGCTCGGAGCTGCATGTCAGTTCATCTTTGTGGTACACGGCCAATGGAGGCAGCACTGAGGCCGGTTTACATCTATCTCCTAACTGCAGCAACTCCACCTGCAGTATAAAATAAATAAACAATTCCTGTTTTTTTTTATGGATATGGAAGTTAAACATTCATAAGAAATTTATAATCATAAAGGAAGTCCTTAAATTAGACAAAAAAACATGCTATTTTATTAAATGTGGCATGAGAGCTCCATTGTGGTTACAAAATATTTACTGTAATAAAACAAGAAATTATTTTTAATTGTACAATAACCCCATCCGAGTCCAGCAGAGAAAAATTAAGCATCTCACTAAACCCCACGTTCCTTGAAAGTAAACTAAATATAAATTTGAGACGTCCGTCTTCTTCGGTGTTGTGCCACGTAGTCTGGTGGAAGTTTACAGACATTTCAGAGGTCCTTGCTGCCTCCACCATCAGGCCAATTTGAAATTAACACTACTATTTAAAATAAATATACGATGCAAAGTGGTAAAAACTAAAAATGAGCATAACAATGCAGAGCAAAGGACAATGAAGCACTCAATGCAACAGATTAATGAGGACATGAGGTTAACACAGAGGAAAACTTTATTACAATGAAGATTAAATTAACAGTTTTTTTAAGACAAGGAGTTGGCAGAAATATTTCATACTTGCTGGAATTCCCTGAGGCAGACAAACAGGTGAATACTATCAAAGGACAGACATTTGTCTCATTTACTGACACTGAAAGGATTGTAAAGGCAACGATTTCCTCTCATCCGTTTTTTTACCTGGCATAGGTCCTCGCAGGGTGGACACACGAGAGCGCCCCTATGAAGCCAACCATTTGATATTATGAGAATGGACAACTCTTGCCCTGGGAAATAACATGTATATGTGTAGTTTGCCACCTGCAACAGACACGGTGATTCACGGTCAGTGAAGTTTCGAAGCTTCAAACACAGATCGTTAACATCTGAAGTACGCACGTTAGATTTTAGCATAGAAATCTTTGCCGTGCCAAGAAGAAACTGACACAAAAATAATTAAAAAATTTTCCCCCTGTTTCTAAGTTAATCCCTTCAGCACATTTTCTTGACTTCATAACACCACCTCAAGTCTTCCAACTGCGTGAAATAAAACTCGGTGAAAACCATATGCAATGATTATCAGAAGTCTGTCACACACGTTTTAAAACACTTTATGATAGAATTACAGACTGACACTAAACATTTCTGAAATAGTAAGTTGCATAAAAATAAAAATAAAAATTTGTTAACCCTGTTCAATACAAAAAGTTGAAGTCTTTCAAACCAACCACAGGAGATTAAATTATGTTTTATTTTGTTTGCGTTCTGTTTAGTGATGCCGCCAGTAATTCAGACTGTACCGTATCGACCACACCTGCCACTCACCATAATGTGCAACCGGCCCGCCTGGCAAGTGAACTGGTAACACCCAGAACCCCAGTGCTGCCACCGCCGCACTTGTTGACATGAGCATTCTTCCCACATTTGATTCGTGTGGTCAAAACATCGAGAGTTTGATCCATACTGCTCCAGCGCAAAGTTCTTTTCTTGACCTGATCAACGAACACGACAGTTAACTTCAGCATACTTTTTTTTTAACTTATTTTAAGATGCCCTTGCAATTGAGTCCCAAAGGACATCTTCCTGTTTAACAGATTCGCTTAGTTACAGATCATCAATATCACAAAGTACATATCCAGCGCATTTATTATTCACACGTCAAGTTACGATACACTAAGCAACCCTACGAAATGTCGGCAGCCACCTAAAGGATAACACGGCATCACAACACATTTCGCGGCTGCATTTCAATACTTTATTAGATCGTAGTTGCGTGTTCTTCGAAGTTCTTTTGTATCAAAAATTCTTACTGTTCCCCATATCCTCTTTACGCACCTTCATATTTATATCTTCATTTTGACAAGAGGATATTCTGTAATGGTAGCTTAAATAATTAAAATTAGACACTTGTTCTATTATTTTATTATTCGCCACTATTTTTCACGACACAAAAATGAACTTAAGCGCTCTTATAAAAAAGCATTAATTTCTTACTTTTTACACCCATTCAATTTATTAATCGAATGACCCTACTACGTACTTGGATTATTCTCGTTGTACTGGCAGTGGGAACCCCGCACAATCACATTCTTGGAACGCCACGTGAACTCCTGGATATATGGACAGTAGTCGGCCAATGAAACAGAACCACCGAAGTAGCTCTCCTGCCCCGGTTTCACATGTGGGATCGAGTCAAAATTCTGCAAGATAATCAAAAATCAACATTACAAGCAGTTTCATGCTAACAGTGAAACACTTTTCATTCTTCTCAATTTTCCATCCTCCATAATTCTTTACATTCGCTTATTAACTAATGCCATGGTGCAGGGACCTTGCTGAAAACTCGATGGTTACGCAGCTGGTCGAAAATATTCCTTGTGACATCTGAGGTGTTCGCGATGTTAAGGACGATAATGATGATGTTACGATAATCTTCTGGATTTCATTGTGTTCTAGTGACACAGACTCTGAAATGTTGGTATCTCTACACGGCATCAGAACCCACGAGAACAATATCGTCAAAAAATTCCTTGTTTTAATAAAACCTGGAGGTTTAATGACAAGAACTAGCACCTACGTATGACCAGTATGGTCATTCATAAGACTGACTTTGTTTCTAAAAGTAAGCTGTAGAAACGTCACTCATATCAAGAGACAGCGCTGCACAGCAGTGAACTGAATAAGATTCACTGATGAGACATCAGTCTTAAGTGCGTCTGACGCCAATCCATACGACAAAGATGCTAAAAAAAATACCCATTAAAAAAAATTAACATGTAACCTAAGTCATACTCTGAGAAAGATACAGTTCACGTTTATCCTGATTCTCTGACCTGGTACATTACTGGAAGTTTATCTTGGTGCTCCACCAGATTGCAGAGAGCCACGGAGCTGCGGTCTTCGGTACACTCCGTCTCCAAGGGATCGCGTTTCACCTTGTTGCAGAACGGGTGTATTGATTTACCACTGTAACATAAAACTGGATTTATGAGAGTCTGGTTATCATAGCGGTGAAGATGTCAGCTTTGGTCTTCTAGGTTGTAACAGTACATGAACTTGCAGAAGATGGCAGACATAGAAGATGGCTGTCATCTTGGTTGTTCTGCCATGTAGTCTGGTATAAGTTTACAGACGTCCTTGCTACCTCCATCATCAAGGCGCTCATGGAGGCAGCAAGGACCTCTGAAACGCTGGTAAACTTCTACCAGACTACGTGACGGACCAACCCATAAGACAGTGATCTTCAGACTCGCCAATGTGAAGACATCAAATCCTACATGGTGTACATACGTCGTTCCTTCAGAATGCTAGTAACTAATGCAAATTCACGGTGTCACAACCCACAATAGCAACATTTCAGACGAATGTAATGCCTACATCTCGAGGGTCAATAGTTCTCCTCAGTCCCTCTAACAAATAACAGGACAGTCTCCTTCTTCACGCCCTTCCTTGGTCATGCCATAGCGGAGGCGGTTAGCCGCCAGCTTCTCACGGCAAATGTCTGGGTTCATGACCATGTGAAATTTGTACTTTGACAAAGTGGCAGTGGGATAGATTTTTCCCCCAACTTCTTTGGTTATCCTGTGAAATCACAACAATAATAATACACACTTCTTGATTTATTGTTTATAACCATCGTACATTACCTCATTTGATACTACTTCAGTTGATGTAATAAATAAACAACTCACCTCATGGTCTTATTGTCCATCCACTCCTTACAGCTCTTCATTGCAAAGTCACAGCCGAAGTCCTTGCCCCAGCTGAGGGGCTGTGCCATGCTGTAATTGGCACGGTACCAACCCGTGTCCTCCATCAGTGCCAGAGTGATGCGTGAGTAAACAGGGTTCTGCGTGTGCGTTCCTGTCATGGCTTCATTCTGAACGAGAAACACGCAGTACAGAATGGCCCTCTTTACCATACATTTTCAGGATTTCAAAGGCAATCTTACTGTTTACTGGCTACAAATTTTCTCTAACATTAATCAATTCAATAGAGTTGGCGGTCTTATTTCGTTGCCCTCTGTGGACTAGTGGTTAGCGTGCTCGCCACTGGACCCAGGGTTTGCGGGCTCGATCCCGGCCGAGGTCGGTGGATTTTTAAGGGTGATAAAAATCCGTAGCACGACTTCTTTCGGAGGGGAAGTAAAGCCGGCGGTCCCATGTCGTAGATTTACGGCACGTAAAAGAACATTGCAAGCATGATGCAAAATGGATTTTTCTGTCTTCTGGGTTGTTGCGCTGTGTAGTCTGGTCGATGTTAACCAACGTTTCAGAGGTCATACTGCCTCTGTCATCAGCGCGATGAATTCATTGCAAGAATGGAAGGAAACAGGGTAACTAGAAGAGTGATGGAATGGAGACCGATGGGAAGAAGGATGAGAGGGAGACCACGGAAACGATGGATAGACGACGTGGAGGAGGATGTGAGGACGATGGGAGTAAGGGGATGGAGAAGAATGATAGGACAGAATGGAAAAAACTCGTCGTACAAGCTAAGACCCACAAAGGGTTATAACGCTACAAGAAGAAGACTACACAGCGCAACAACCCAGAAGACAGAAATCTTCATTCTCACCGCTGTGAAAACCACAAATCTTACATGATACAAAATGTTTTGTAAGCAAAATTCAGCGGCGGTTTCTCACCCAAGTCTCCTGATTAGCTGCTAGATGGCTCTGGCAGTCAAAATCAGGATAATAATAACACAAAATAATATCAATAACAGTTTTATTTTAGTGTCATGAACAAATTTTAAAACCTGCTATGTGTTAAACCTTCTCCATGCTTATCAGGGAACGTCACAAGGACGATATACTTAGCATCACAGAATTCTAGTGTCAGTTTAAAATTACTGTTGTTATACGCTTCTCATTTCATGCACTTCCAATACATACAGCGATTTACAGGAACACAACCCTGTCCTACAAGGACAGCAACCATTTCAAGACATGCTAAAGAAGATCAGTCGCTACTTGCCTCGAACACCCTTTTCTCCCAGTGTGTGAGAGCAGTTCCCTCTTCCCCCTGGTCCTCCAACTCGGCTCCCTCCAGTTCCCAGCAACCAAAGTGGTTGCGCACTTCCTCCACCACTCGAGGGGTGACCATCACCTGCACCTCTCGATCCATTCGACCACCATGAACGAGCCAGTTTCTGCGCACTACTGATTTAATCACACGATCACTCCACTGTCGAGTCAGAAGCCTGAGTAAAATCATGTAAAATTTTAATCAGAACACAAAGCACTAGGAGGGATTTGTAGCTAGTGAGCACACAGTTTTTATGCTTGTTTCACAACTTGCCTCTCGTTGAGATGTGGCTTGCCAGAGTCCCCTCGTGGAGTTAGCGGATTTCCTTCCTCATCACGGTAGAACGCATACAGACTGACTGAGAAGCCCAAGGCATGAAGGATTTCATGTTTCACCGTTGAAAGCAATATCTCAAGTTCTTGCGGCTTTGTACTTATGCTCTGGGGGCACAGGTTAGCGTGTCCCGCTATCGGCCTGCCAAAATAGAAATGCACCCCCCCCAAAATGTTACGCGCTTAGCAGAGACATGAATCGGCCTGCGGTCCATATATCAAAAGACGCAGACAAACAGCATTGAAAGGTTACATTATAGAAGTGTGTTTCGTGTTTCTTACTTTGGCGGGAGGAAATCCTGTACGTACAAAATGAAAACGTCGAATAGATTATAATTTGGATGACAAAGTGAGAGCAAGTGGGAAAGGAGGAAAAAAGTAACAAGAAAGTTGAAACAGATATAATAAATCAAGACAGAAAAGAATGGAAAATGTTTCGCCAGAAGACAATCCACTGAGGAAAAATATAAATTCTTAAGGATCACTTTATGTAAACTCTGTAGCAATTCTTACCTATCTAGTGCTGCTTCCTGTTGGCAGTGTGCTGCGTACGCCACAGTCATTCCTTTGTGGCACCTTTCTGTCTCCATCGCCGATACATAAAACACGAAATCAGCTCCGTCAATCCCGGGACCTCTGTCGGAATTCAACGTGCCGCAGTCCTGGCCCGTCGCATTGCACGTCCTACACACCTGTAACAGCGATGTGGTAACGTGCTGCATAGTGTGGTCCAACACAGAGTATCCTAGTAGTCACAGATTAAAATAAATGGACCTGACGCAGGTACGTCAATAATTTTAAATCGTGGAACGTACTTCTAGATGGTGTTCTGGTACTTGAACTTCGCCACACATCGTCCTCTCTTCACAGGCATTTTTGCAGTATGGATAAGGTTCACCTTTCCTGTAGAACACCTGGTTGTTCTCGCATTTTCTGAGAACAACGGAATGTTTTTTTTAATGTGAACAGAGTACAAAAGACAGGTACAACTAAGTATAACATGAGCTGTGATATTACCCAGTGCATCAACACCCCCCCCCCACACACACATAAACAAAATCCACTTTCTTATAGGGTGTGGGGAGAAATACATAAAATATTTTTTTAAAAAAAAATTGAACCTTTTCTGTCCATCCAACAAAACATAACAAACTGAGAACTGAGCAGAAAAATTTCATATTTGGTTAAGCGAATGGGTAGGGAATCACCATCAAATTTAATGACCCTGGGGATTCTGCGTGGGAATCCCAAGCAAGACAACCACGTGGGGGAATCCTTAAAGACTGTCGTCACCCAGCCAAAGTGGCGCCATAAACACTGTCAGCACAAAACTCAACAACCCCATAAAATTCTGATATCAACCGCAACATTCCCAAAATCCAAATTCTGTTCCTACCTGTTCAGCCGTATTACGCTGTTAGTCTTTCTGACCATGAGAGCCATTTCCCAAAAGTGGACCGCCTCTGGCAATATCGTATTCTGAAAAAAGAAAGCAAAACAGTTAAGTACTCAGCTACCATCCATCATAAAGTCCCTGAAGATGGAAGCAGTAAGCACCTCTGAAACATCTGTCAAATGCATCATGCAGGCTAACATAGACTGATGGTGAGCAAAGTTGATGCATGGTATTTTAATAGAGATGCCCTTACTAAGGCAATTTTATACTTACATTTATCAGCTCAAATTTCTCCCTATCGAGCCTGAAAAAGGAAAATGAAAAAACAATTAACCACTTAAAAGCTTAGTGGCATCTTTAAAAACCACCTTCATTAACAATGGACAATTCCGTGTTTCCCCATAAAGCGTATTAATTGGTTTCATGGGATTCTGGACCTTGTCCATAGTCTGACGTCATGAATATGGTCCAAAAAACCCAAGAATCCAAATAATATTACACCATCGTCAGTATCCTCTGCCCCCGTCGGGGATCGAACCCCAGTCGTTCGCTAGACAGCATTACTTTTTTTTTTTTCAAAAATTTCACACACACTGTTTTCCGTACGAAACAAAAGACTGTTCACTCATCCACGACGCAGTCCGTGAGAGTTGGACTTTTGTCAGTTCAAATTACGAAAAACTGCGCATGGTTTCAATTTCAACAATATTCTTAGCCTTTAGGGGAGGGAGGGAGAGATTACGGCATTAGAAACGCGAAAGTCGGGGTCAGTGTGAATCGGGCTTCGCAACTATCACCACGCGTCCTCGTCGTCATATCTCGCATTGTTGTTCGGCGGACAGACACGAAATTCCATTGTGCGATAAATATTATAATTGACAGTCACGATTTTTCATAAAAAAAGATAATTATTACTTGACAATTAAAGTGACAGAACAATGACTCACCACTGAGCTTCAATGATTATTTATTCGATGATTTTTTCAACCTTAGCAAACAGTTAATCGATCGGTGGATTAGATGAGTACCCAGGCATTTATTTTGGAAGTGTTACGAAAAACACCAAAACACGTTTATCAGAATAACACGCTTATGGGACGAGTTCGAACCCTGAAGTTCCCAAAGACACAAAACACGAATAACAGCCACTAAGCTACTGAATTCCTAGTATGAATCATTTAAAGGAAGTCTGTACACGTTCGATTAATTCATATTCAAAAAAAAAACTGCAATGCATCTTGTTAACCTTTCAAAGCACGGTGGTTACTATAAGTACCACCTCCTTTAATATTAAACCATTAATACTTTGTTCATATTTACTTTTCGTGTGATTCACAATGAACACAGAGATCATTTACTTAAACAGCGTTAAATAGTTAATCGCTGTAACGGTGAGGTCTTGTGTTTTCTTCGCGGTACGGACTGAATTCTTAAGTTTCATTTGAAAGAGCTTCGACTCCAAAGGTTAATTAGCGTTTTAGTCGTATTATTTCTTTAAACAAGGTTAACCAGTTGATCTTTGTAATGGTGAAGTGTAGTGTTTTCTTCGCGGTACGGACTGAATTCTTAAGTTTCATTTGAAAGAGCTTCGGCTCCAAAGGTTAATTAGCGTTTTAGTCGTATTATTTCCTTAAACAAGGTTAACCAGTTGATCTTTGTAATGGTGAAGTGTAGTGTTTTCTTCGCGGTACGGACTGAAATCTTAATTATTATTTTTTTTACGACCTTCGTATTTAAAACCTTAAGCAACAACGTGTTAACAATATTTACTAATTCTTTTCTTTTAAAAAAAAGTTCCAGTACGATAATCTCCTTTTCCATTGGATGAGCTTAAAAACAACAGAATATCGGTATCGCGTATTAATTTATCTCGTGACACACTCAATAATTTTGTTATATTTATTTAAAACTGAAAAAAAAATACAAGTATGGCGACGAGGCTAAACATCGATTACGTGTTCTGAACATAAAGATAAACCAGCAGTTACTAAGCAACTAGAGCAGGAAACAAATGGTTTTAGAGGAATTCCACGTGACGGGAGAAGTGGATCGATTATCACAGGGGGGCACGCTGTCCCCCACCGACGCATCCATCCACACAGACGGTCTGCCGCCAATCAGAAGGTGTTCTCTAACGTCAGCAAATGCGTACTTCGCATACAGTGCGTGAATCAAAAGCTCGTAAGAGATATTATGTCCATCCGCATGTGTCACGTCCTAAACTACTGACTAAATTTTTAAATAAATACTTTTTTTGTAAAGGCGTTATTTCACCAAAAAAAATCGACGTTTTCACTGTACAAAACGTATTTGAAGACTAGAGAAATGCTGACCAGTTGGTCCAGAAATGCCCCGTCCTTTATACCAGTGGTATTCAACCTTTTTTGTTCGCGTACCCCCAGATATAATCTCTCTTCAACTTTGTACCCCCAAAGTTGTTGGTGTATAATTCAAGTTATACATAGTATATAATCTACATCTAAAATAAATTAAATAAATTACATTACTGATTATTCAGTGTTTATCATAAAATAATATTTTTTTTTTAAATTTCACGTACCCCCTAAGATGTCTTCGCGTACCCCAGGTTGAATAGTATTGTTTTATGGCATTGCCGTGTTCACAAGATCCCGACACTGTCTCCATCCTGAGCCAGATTAATCCAAACAGATGTTTCCATTTAAGTTAGGTTCCACTTTAGATAGGTTTGACTGTACCTACTTCGGAACATACCAGAATAATGCCAAATTACAATTAATTTAATATGTGACCCAATAATCGTATGTCTGTCCGTTGGAACCATGAGCTGTATGCATAATTTGTTAACTTTCCAGAGAAAGCGCTGTGACATACATTTTCTTCTGTCTGATTGGACGACAGACATTTGACCGAAACGCTTTCGTATTGCATAAACTCATTTTCAATTTGAGTCACAAAAAAGGCTTCAAGACTGTCCTCCTGAATCGTAAGGAGAAATATTGACACATCACGAAACAAAGAAATTTTCACAAAGGCGTGGCGTTGTCTAGGAAACGAATTAAACAAAAGACGTTAAGCAGATTACAGACAAGAGACGAGAAGGTACTTATGAATCAGAATCAGAAGTCTGAGTATAGCTCCTCATTAATCTCGGCACTAGATGAGGTTGAGTGATCAGCGTCACACCCTGGTCGAACTTTACCCCCGGGGAAATGACCCTGGTACCCATTAGACAGGAGGCTGTGTGGGGCCCCAGAGGCTATCAGGCTAGAGGAAAATTTTTGCCCTTGATGGGGATCGAACCCCGATCGTCAAGCCAGTAGTAAATCAGTGTACTGGCTGAGCTAACCGGCTCGTACAAATAATATGGAAGAGGGAAAAAGATGGTTGCATAGCAACTTATTATCTGAAGAGATAAATAAAACACCTGACTCAGCGTAAAAGGCAAACATTGAGGAATTTAATCTAGAGACAGATTAGACAGGTGAATGAACAGGTTGGTCCCTTTCTCCGCAGAGGTCATGACACGCACAACTGAGGAAGAGAGTGAAAGTGAATCTTTATTTTTCCTGGGTCGGAAGGTCAGCTTTTTTTCACTTTCGCTGAGGGTCTTACCGGAGCTGAAGACCCCCATTTCCGATCCGGTGACAGGTAACTAACTACCTGCAGGCATAAATTACGCCTCACACGCGAAACACTAGCATAACACGAAGTTTATCAACCTAAATTATTGACTGTACATCATAGGTTATTCACGCATATTCTCGGTTGAACGTTCTACAATAAAATAAGCGAAATTAACACGCGAAAAATTTAAATACGCAGTCAATTTTTTGACGTAAATACGTCTATAAGGAAGGGTCATTCGGCGAAAAAGTGTAACAAGTGTACCTAGGGAACGTTACATTACATTTCATTACATTACTTTACGTTACATTCATCTACCACAGACCCATCTTAAGCGTAACTAATTTAAGTTAAATAAGCAATGTCTTAATCAAACTTTACTCAATTGTAAAGCATGTATAAAGGAAATATTTAGATTTATAGTTTAGATGCGTCATGTTTGTGTTTAAAATTCAAATATATATTTATTATTCAAGTCTATACACAAACTTTTAAATTGTTGATGTTAAAATTTAAAATTAATATTAATATTGTGCGCCATATTTAGAATAAAACCAATATATAAACTTCCTTTCCGTATAGACGTATTTACGTCAAATTCTCCAGAACCGTGGTTGCACTGTCAACTTTTTTATTCAAATATACCTCAACGAAAAAAAAGTTGTCCTTAAGTTATCTCTGCACTTAACTGAAACTTAAGACACGACGTGAAGATTTACGGGAAGTGGAGGTTTGCCTCCACACATTCTTAACCTCGGAATTAAACGTTGATGAGTGACCAGCTTCACTCCACCCCGGGCCATGGGGGATGCAGTGCGTTATATCTGAACTTTAATAATGACTTCGTACCGGAAATGAAATCTCACTGCAGATGACGTGAGACGTCGTCCGAATAGCATAAACCAAAGTGGCGTGTCCTTGCAAGGAAATCGAAGTGCAGAATGTGACCTTGTGTTACTCGGTCATAAGAGCCAGACGTGTCTTCAAAAGGCACTTCTTATACAGTTTTTTTACCGATCTTACATACGTCTAGGTGTAAGTGGGGAAAACCTCATCAGATTGGGCAGACTTCGCGCACCTTGAAAAGCACTGACGTAGACCACGTGCGAGAGAACGTAACACGTGTCCACTTTCTTATACGTGCTGCCAAATGCCATTGCAAACAGCTGCAGGGTGAAAAAACCCCGATGATTGAGACATTATGTTCCTCCGAAACGTCGGGCGTCACAACCCAACAGACCACCACGGGTACAAAGATATTTCTGAGAACCAGTTGGAGTGGAGCCTTCTCTTAGCATAAAATCAGATTAAAGTTTCCTCTATTACGACAAGACACCAAGTTTCGTGCCTATAAAGTAACAAGTTAGGACACGTACGCGTGGAGTAACAATTCGGTGGCCAAAAACGTAACCTCTGACCTTTGCAAATGTCGCCAGTTACGTCACAGGTTTTGGGATCACTGATCTGTTCTTTGACGGGCATGTGGGGGCGCTTTTCCGGGTGGGTGATCCCGGAGGATTCCCCCACGAGACTTCTGCTGCTGGAGGGGATTTTCCCGCTTAACCAAACTACGGTAACAATGTACCCTGATAACTCTCCAGACTAAATATAAACATGGTTCTTCGATAAATAGGGCATGGCGTGTGAATTGGTTTCTTGTGGTTCTGGACAGGTTAAATGGCTGACCTCCGCGAACATGGCAATGGACCTTCGAATTCCTAAAAACAGAGAAATTACTGACTCCCTGAGAGATTATGAGCTTCTGAAACAAAAAGTTTTGCCACGATGAAAATGACGTCACTTGGTCATGGAAGATTCACGAGGATTCTCCGGACGCGCGAGTTGCCTCACCGTTGTCTTGGTTACGTGTATCCCACACCCACGATATCTAATGGGCCGTGACAAATACAACTTTCCAATCTGCGCACTGCACAAGATTTGGCAACAATGCCATAAACCTGCGGATATGCCGATGAATCATGCAACTATACTGCTTACGAACTTTAGTGGATTTTTTATTTTTGCTAAATAGCTGAACGGATTGCGATTAAATTTGGCACACTAAAATGTTCCTGTTAGTTAAATATACCTGAATATAATTACACTTGGCTCTGGACTAGAAGAAGCCTATTTGAATGTTTATTCCGGTGATTCAAATCGCCACATAAAGGTGCTCCACGCGCCTGCGCCCTGTATCGTCCACAGCCCACTCCACGTTTACATAAATGTTTGCATTTTGAACATTAAAAAGTCCAATTTAGATCGTGTGTTTGTGTAGATGGTTAGGGGAGGTGTCGCTGTGAATCAACTTAAAGGCCCAAATGTTTGTGGTACTCATAAAAGGTGAGAACAGGTCTTTTATAACTACCAAGCTTCAAATCTGAATATTTCAGATAAAACAATTGAAGGCGAAAAAAATGGCTAGCGAAGTATTACAGTCCGTCACAAAGGGACTAATATTCGGCAGTCGATGTACAAAAAACAAACGCGGATTTTAAAATAACCTTTTGTAGCACAGAAATTTCGAGATAGTTTAGAAGGCTAGCAAAAGTGTAGTAGAAAACAGAAAATTACATCGGAGCTCCTCTCAGTAACATTTAAGAACCCTGTCCGTACCGCGGAGAAAACACAGCACTTCACCATTACAAAGATCAACTGATCGCGTCTAAAAATATTTAAGAACCCAGTCCGTACCGCGAAGAAAACACTACACTTCACCATTGCAAAGATCAACTGGTTAACCTTGTTTAAGGAAATAATACGACTAAAACGCTAATTAACCCTTTTGAAGCCGAAGTTCGTGTAAATATTTAAGAATTCAGTCCGTACCGCGAAGAAAACACTACACCTCACCATTACAAAGATCAACTGGTTAACCTTGTTTAAGGAAATAATACGACTAAAACGCTAATTAACCCTTTGGAGCCGAAGCTCTTTCAAATGAAACTTAAAAATTCATCGTACCGCGAA
>NW_019060918.1:135521-156987 GCF_000696155.1 Zootermopsis nevadensis
AGACACAAACTACCGCATTTTATAAACCCGAAAGGTTAACTACCGTGTTTTTGAACGCCACTACGATCAAGCGCGATATTTAACCCTTTTAAAGTCCAGTGATAACTACGTATATGTGCCACGTGTTTTAAGAATCAGTAACTTTACTTTCCTATGATTCTCATAACAAACAGCGATTATATCCTTAACAGAATTAACCAGCTGACCTTCGTAACGGTAAAGTCCCGTGTACGTGATCACTAAATGAAATAACTTCGAAGAAAATGCTGGAAAAATAAAAGATCATTTACGTTCGTTATGACGCGGACCAGCCAACATCAGAAAGGAAACTGCTTGCATTCAATCATTCATTTGCGTGATGGCCGACATCTTAAAAAAGAGTTTGTTCAAATGAATTTTACTTGCAAGTAACGGAGAAAGTGATCAGACATCAACAATTCCTAACCTTCAAGCCTACTTTTCTATCTGTACACCGTTTAAAACCAATTCTCAACGATCTCGAAAAATTTCGAAATTCAGAAGTGACCTGAGACTTCTGTTCGGGGAGTCCCCCGGTTATCCCCAGGAAGACTGTAAATTAAAACAATAATCTTAATTAATATAACCCCTTATACCACATACAACAACGTGACGGGATCATCCACAGGGGGTCAAAACGGCTGCAGTGTGAGTCTGACCATCTAAATTCGACATCTGGAATATGTCGGTAAATTCGGGCTGCTACCATACCGACACAAACGCCAAAAATAATATAACAATCGATTGGAAAGCCTGAGGTCAAGGTAAAATGGTTGCATGTCTGTCGGGCGGTTCGCGTAAGAAAAAAAACACGAAATTCCTTGTTGTGTCCGTAGACATTTTCTGTCTTTTAATCACGACAAATATTCAACATATAAAATTAACTGGTAGCCTCGTTGGAGCAGAAATAAAGACTTTTTTTTTGAGTTGAAGTACATCATCAAACAGCCTCAGTTTCGAAATTAGATGCTGGTAGATGCTCAGTTCCCAGAGGACGGTAAACATTTAAAAACGTGTCCACAGTCCCCATCATCAAGCACACGATCAGTACACACCTCCGAAACGTCGGCCGATTTATAAGAGACTACGCGACGCCGTCAGAACCTGACATCTCACTTGAGAAAGCGTTGCTCTTACTTTCTTGTCACGTCTTTTCATCTTTAACTTTCATTTTCATCATTCATTTTACTTTCTTATTCTTCCTTTTCAGTTTTATAACTCCTCTTCTGTCTAATTTTCCTCATCGCCCTGATGATCGAGGCAGCAGGGACATCCGAAACGTCTGTAAACTACCAGACTACACGGTACAAGAGCCCAGGAGATAGCCATCATTTTCCTCTTGTTATCTTTATTTCCCCCTTCATCTATGGCATCTTTCTGTTACCGCCATTCGCGGGAAACCCGGATCGAAACCCTGACCTTCAAAAGTCCACACCAAGTAATTTTCAGGTAAGCGGGTCAGCTCCTTGGCCAGGTGATCAAACTACCTCAAGGTTTCTGTCTTAACGCAACAACAGACAAGAACAACCCCCCCCCCCACCACCACCAAGTTATTCAAACCAGACTCGATTTAAATCTAAATTTTTAAAAAAAAACAATAAATCTCAAGGATAATTTCCGGGGGGATGGACAGTAAAAGTGCTCGTAAGTCCAGAAATTAAGAATCACTGTAAAGAAAGAGTTTTACTAATCACTTAAAATGTCCCGTAAGATTGTCCAGCCCTGTTAGAAAGCCTTGGTATAACCACAAACATGAAACGGTTCCATATATTCAAACAATGAACGGAGAAACCGAATGGATGGACGCGACGGTAACAACGAACTCTACAGGCAGACAGCTGTACTAAATCTTAGTTGCTATAGAAACTGCAAAGCTGGAGAGTGACGTCACATGTTTCTGCTGTGGCCCACACGTCTTTATTACTACAAATAATTAGCAGGATTACTTAGCCTTTCTCGCCGGATGGAGCAGATGGCTGATTCACACCACTCACCAATTGTAGAGAAAATTCATTTCGCATACCAGAAAATTACTGTTATTTATTCAAATATCCCGCTCAAGCCATAAGTAACGTACTATTACGTTAATCATTAAAGAAGATTGTCACTGGACATGTATTCCGTACGTCATTAGAAAATGTCAGAAGATTTACTAAATGTCTTCAAATGCAATAATGTGAAAATCTGTTCATTATAAATTCATAAAAGGGGCCATTGTTTAAATATTTCGCAACAATGAGACGTGTCAGGACATCAAAGACGAACTAGTCACACGGTTTTAGATCGTAAATATGCAGCAAAATAGCTCACTTGAAGAGCTGTACCGGAACACCAAAACGTCATGAAAATTAACAATGAATCACAGCTAAAGCTTAAAATCAGTTAGCATTGGACAGATTTACAAGTTATAGGCTCTTAGTTGTTTTGTTTTTTTAAAATTAAGACAAGTCAGACGAATTACATGAACCTGAAAGTAAACAATTTCGACGTTTTTCTTCAAAGAATAATAACAAAAAAAAATGAACGTCACACAAAACACAGATGTCACTAAGCACTGTAAGTTTCACACAAAACATTTTTGAATGCTCGGAATATTTCACGTTTTAGTGCCCGGGAACAAACGGTACGCTTTGCTTGGGAAAACAAAACAAAACAAAACAAAGTATGGAGGAGAAGGAGGGAGAAAGAAAGAAAGAAAGAAAGAAAAAAAGAAAAAGAGAGAAAAAGAAACGGAGTTCACTACAATGTACCTCATCACCTTTTCTTTAATCCTAACGAAAGAGGAATGCACAGATTCGACCAGGCTGCCGTTTCATGAGAAATAATTTGTGGATTTGTGCTCTGTGATATCTGCGGTGGGTGTTCTCTCTGAACAACAGGTTTCTAACTTCAAAAATTAGTCACTCACCGCCCTGATGATGGAGGTAGCAAAAACCTCCGAAACGTCGGTAAACTTCTACCAGACTACACAGCACAACGACCCAGAAGACAACCACCTTCCTTCTCATCGCCGTGTAAACCTCAAATCCTACTTAATTATTTAAGAATTTTAATATTATCTCATAAATGTATGATTTAAACCACTGAAAAGGTATATTTCAAATTTCATAAAAATTTAATCTTGACAGTAATAATTTATAATTTACATATTCAAACTCTTTTAAAACATCACAAGACATTCCACTAATACGTATTTAAGTACTTAAGAATTCATCTGTAAAGTTGGCTTTTGCTAAATCAAAGTTATTCGCTTGTAAGGGCAATTTTGGGTTTAAAAAGTAATTTACTCTCTTACACATGACTTACTCAAATATTTTAGATAATCTGCTGGTGATGAAACTGGTCTGCCGTTATATATGCATGATTTTTTTATCAAGCAGTTTAACTTCTGAATATTTAAGACATTCTGTACAACCTCTTAATGCCACAGATTGATTGCAACAATAACTTAAAGCAACAATGACCTAGTAAAGATCTTCTAAGAGTTTAGAACTTTTGATTACATTATAATTTCTCCCTATTAATGGGGTCACATCTTCTGTTGAAAATTTCGCTGTTTCGTTTCCCACTATTTTCAAGACTGCTTTTATTTTATTATTTGATTCTAATATCTGGTAATTGTAATGCATACGTTTAGCCTCTTTAATGACTTGAGTAAGTACCTTGCAATATTTCCTGTTGAGAATTGTCATCACTTGGCTGTCACTAGTGACAATCCAGATAAAAATGTCGTTTATGAACATTGTGAAATACCTTAAGGCTCATATAACACATGTAAGAACGACAGGTAAGGCCTTGCGGCACGCAACTTTAATAATTACGTACGTTTCAATACCAAAAATGAACACGATATACTATTTTGAAGTCTTTACTACTATTTTTCATTACCATGAATATGAAATGTAATGACATCTCAATAACGGTCAATGAATTACATGCAACAACGTGACAAGACGAACTGAATCAGACAGGCTAATCGCTTTAAATGTCATCGGCTCTAAATAAAACACTTCAGTGCCGTTACTGACTCTTACATTTATTTCCTTGCTTCCTTACCTCATCAGGTTTCGGATGAACGTGGCTACAGTGTCTATGAACAAACATTCCATTCACATACATTACAAATATCGAAAGGAACAAAAAACAACGCGACTTCCACTTCTCCTTCGCGGCCATGTTTGATTCTTGCACTACATGGACGCTCTCTCGCAACTACCACCACGACTATCGGGAACCGACTGAGGAGTGAATTCCGTGATGTACCTAGCGGTAGTAGCACGTAACACAGAATATCATATTGGCTCCTCTGTCACCTAAATTTCTGAGTGGTGGCAGTACTGACAGTAGGGAATGTAAATTTGTTCAACATAACCTCTAAATTTCAAACAGCCCTTGCTGCAAACGTAATACCGAAAGAAGAACTACAATTTTTCTAATTAGAATGAAAAGGAGATTAGTATATGACGCAGCACATGAAGTGGAATGCGAAACTGAAAATTTATCCTTGCCGTCAGCAGAAAATTGTCAAATAGACTATGAGCCGACACATTTCCTAAGATGCCATTCACGAAAAAATGACCCAGCAGATGTTCAAACACAGGTAAACACTAGAATGTGATCAGACATTTCGTATAAAAATCGTATGATATAGCCATCACATTTCAAATCCACATGTCGAACCCCGAGAAAGTTTATTCATCCCGTTGTGGCACGTGAAAGTATTAAAAACTATTATCCCGCATTGTATGCTATCTATTTTATGTTTTACCGTCGGCCAGATTACATTTTCTCTCAGTATTTGATACCAATTAACTTTGAAAAATATAAAGCGGTATCTTGTATGGTAGTCGTCTCCTACAGTAGAACCTAACCTATATCCTAAGAGGGTAGTTGGAAGGGGTGGACTTCGAAATGCAGCTTAAAAGACAAACTGTTCTCATGTAAAAACTAACCTAAGGAGGTTACAAAAGACTGTTAGCCTCCTGTGTGACTTATTGGTATACATACATACCAGCTGTGAACACATTGCTTCTGTAATGCCGATATAAAATGTATCCACATTTTAAACCTGATAATTTCCAAATTGATCCATTCCCAGAAATTCTGCATACTTTAGCCTTTGAGGTGACCAGCTTTCAGAATTTATTCTTTGCTTTTCAGTGTCTGGCCTGAAAGCCAGAAATGTATCATAACTGAAGCTAATTTTACTTGTATCTCCTTTAGGTATGGCAGTGTGCCTTTGAACCTAACAGAGATGACCCAAAGAAAACCACGAATATAGTTGCAACATGTGGCGGAAATATCATTTGTTTCATCAATGTAAAAACAGGAGAAGTGACAGAGAAGTTCATTTCAAAGGACATAAGGTATGTTCTAACAGATGGCTGCCTTATGGGTTGTAAATTCGCCAGCATTTCAAAAGTCCTTGCTGCCACCATCATCAAGGCAATTAGATCCTCAAATGCTACTTTTGCATTGATTTGAAATGGTGTATGATTACATATGAAGATGAGACAAAAAACAATGTAAGAAAATAAGGAAATGCCAAGTTGTATGAAGCTACATATCTGTTTAGAGTCTGCCCATTTTAAACAATCTATGATGTGTTCATCTGCCAAACATACCATCCTAAGATTCCATCTTAAGAGATACTTAAAATATTCTAGGTAATATTTTATCCTTTATAAATGCAGTTGATATATTGAAGTTGTATAATTTTGAAGAATAACAGAGTGTCTTTGCTTCAAATAAATTTATTTTAATTTTAGAGAGATGTTCTACTCCATAGCATGGACAACTCTCTTTGTCGACTTGGTCGATCCCCCTCAGATGAACATATTAGCTGCTGGTGGAGCAAGAGGAACATTACATCTCATCCACCCAGAGGATGGCATAGCTTTTTTTGAACATCAGATCATGAGATCAAAGACAGTGACAATTAGCAGTTTGTTGTTTCATCCTAAACAATGCAACATCCTATTCTGTAAGTATCAGTTCTCTACCTGAACGCATGTTTCTGCATATCAGCGTGAGGAGAGAGGTCGGGAAAATGGCATAAATTTTGAAGACCTAGTAACATTTACGTTTTAATATATCCTGTGAATGTTTATGATGATTGGAGGTGAAACTCCATACATTATCAACCTCAACACTAAACAAAGGTATGATCCAAATGCTTTACCCCTGGGAGAAAAAGAAAAATCCTCTGTGGCCGCTAGGGATAAAACTTCACTCATTCAGTCCATAGTCAGACGCTACACTAAGTTGCCATAGCTCTCGTTATATAACCCATACATCAGTAAGATTATGATCAGTATAGTGGGGGTGCATATTTCGACAGAATGGGGACATTACTATTTTTCTGTCGTTGCCGTCTCAGGTGCCATGAGTGATGGACACGTGACAGGGTGGGACATCGGTTCTCCTTCTCCTCCAGATTATAAAATGCAGCTCAATCATCTCCTGACATTAGAAGCACGGTTGGAAATATTTAACCTCGTATATTCGCTGCAAGGAGATGTTCTTATGGCGGCTTGCAGCACTGGCGTATGTGGATGGATTGTAACGCGAGATACATTACAGAAAAAGAATGAAGGGTAAGACAGACCAGCGTGATCGGACACATTGTACAATGGTAATTTTTTACTCATGATAAAGCAAGAAGCTGTACGCCGACAATGATGGATAATAACCATTAATATTTGCTAGTAAGTGCGGTGGCTCCTGCCTCAAAAATACTTGTTACCAGGAATCTTGTCATAGAGATTTCTTGGGTATTTACATAATAAATCCACACCCACTGTTTAAAAAATTTGGTATTTTGATAAATATAAAGTAAATTGATTAATGATACATACTGAGAGCTGTCTGAGTGTGCAAAAACACAGAAATTCACTGACCTGATTACTTTTTCAGGAATTCAATAACTGTTTATTCATTACAAATATTTAATTTAATTAACTTTTAATTCCAACATTCACAAAACTCCTTGAAATCAAGATATTCAGAATCAGTACTGCCAACATAAAATATAACAGGAATGTATTCTTGTGTTCTCTCTCACAATTCAGTCTGCCGATGCTGAAATTCCAGTTTCCAAGAAAGCACGTGCAGGACACGAGCGAGCCTCAACTCGTTGACTCTCTGCATGTAGTGCAAGATGGCATAATAGCTACCAAGTGTGCTCTTCACGGTGTAATATACCTGTGGGACCTGATGGCAACACTGTCTGCAAGAGATGGTGAGGAAATCATTGCAGTGACACCAATCCATGTGCTGAGTTGGAGCAACACTGATAATTACTTCATGAATATTGGGTGTCATCCAGGTGAGAGCAATTCTAAATTGTTTCCTTCGCAACCAACATCATCCTGTAATTTAAAAAAATTAAAAAGTAAAAATTGATTCACCGACGGCTGTCATTCAATGAATTACACAGGTAAAAACAAACCTTGAAAAGGAAACTTACATTTCATCCTTTCGCAAAACACGCGTTTCCTCAGAACAGGAATTAAGTTCATCTTGGAAACTGATAACGTTTAGTGAAAATTATAATCAGACATATGGTCTAGAAATTTTTGAAGCAATATTATTTTCTAAGATGGCTGTTCTAGGATGATGCGCCATCAGTCTTTTACAAGTTTACCCGACATTTCAGAGGTTGAAGATTTCCGTCTTCTGGGTTGTTGCGCTGTGTAGTCTGGTCGATGTTTACCAACGTTTTAGAGGTCATCAGGGCGATGATTCATCGCCCTGATGACGGAGGCAGTATGACCTCTGAAACGTCGGGTTACATCGACCAGACTAGACGGCGCAACAACCCAGAAGACAGAAATCTTCATACTCACCGCTGTGAAAACCTCAAATCTTACATTTCAGAGGTTACCTTCATCATCACTCCAAAATGGTGTTACAACCCAGAAAACCAGCATTGACATCTACACCACTGTGAGAACCTCAGATTTTGTATGTTTATAGTTGACATCGCACTAGCACTGACGCTTGCCAATGTTCAGTTGCAGGCCTTCTTGCATGTGGAGATGACCGAGGGGCTCTGTGGCTGTACAGTCTCAGTGAAGCAATGCAGACAGAAGAACATGAAACCAAAGTGCAGCCTTTGGCCATCTTGGAGTGGCCAGACATCACAGACTTGAATCTTGACCGCAACCGTAAACTGCGCCTCGATGTGTATGATATCGTGGTGGACGGCGTGGCCATTAACTGTACCGGCAAATATCTGGTGGCCGTTACCAGTAACAATATGGTCTGTATATGGAAACGAGTAGAACAGACGGGAAGTCTGAAGAAATAAATGCTTTCTGTTACATAAAACTCGTGTCTTTACTGTCCCTCTTATACGCATACTTCACAGCATTAAATTCCCTAGACACTTTTACTGTCCCTCTTGTACGCAAACTTCACAGCATTAAATTCCCTAGACACGCCTGCAAAAACTGAACTACAGATAAGAGAATCACATTTGATATTTAATATTTACTCAAATTTATATGGACAATGTGGATTTTGACCCAAAATGGAGTTGAACATTACATGAAGATATTCTTATATAAATTCTGGGTGCTAAGTTCAAGCGGCATTATTATTATACTGTACATGGATTTTTGCTAGTTCATAAAAATCTATAATGAAAACATGTTTCTTTACCGCACCCTGCGGTTTCTCACAAAATGTACACTTTTGTGTGTATGGCAGGATATCATCATAGGAAACGGCTTCAAATAGGACTCGGTGGCAGATGATGATGGCAGGGAGGGGGAGAATTTGGGTATCAAAATATGAAGGAAATTTCATATCAATTGAACAGACATCAACTACACAATTTTTAATTAAAATCTTTTCAAATTTTTCACCGTTACAAACACCAGTAACAATATAAGAAATAAATAAAAATTCTGTGCAGTAATACCAACTCTTCCAATCACACAGTTCAATTTTCTAACACTGTACCCTGACAATTTCAAGGATTTCACAAACGACTTTCCTTTATGCTTCAGACACTGACTAAATTTGTTTTCATGAAAAGTCTCTGTTCACCAAAAACTCACTAACTTCACTAGAGGAAATTGGTAGTCCTTAATTAAAAAATGTCGTAAACATCGATTATTTCAGAACAAGGGTAAGAAATTAAAATTTCATTCGAAAGGGGATTAAGAAGAGATTAAATATGGGGGATGATTGCTACAATGCGGTTCAGAATCTTTGTCTTCCATCTGTCATCTAAAAATGCGAAAATTAAAACATGAAAAAGTAGAATTTTTGCCTATGTTATGTATGGACGTAAAACACATCTCTTACTCTTCGGGAAGAACGCAAAATTGTGTGTCTGACGATAGAGTTAGCAAATTTATGTAGTTAAGGAGAATAACAGTCGACGGGGGGGGAAATTAAATTATGAGCATCTTCAAAATTTGTATTCTTCACCTCATACTATTAATGATTAAATCAGAGACGCACATGACCCACAAAGAGGTGAAACATGATACGAAGTAGAAGAAAGATCAAAGAGGAAGAGGTGGGTAAGGGCATAAATTATGCATGAGAGAAATGCATTGAATATTTTAACTTGAAAACTACAAGACGGCAGACTACGTGAGACCTAACCATAAACGTGATATATATTAGATTCAACTGCATCAGGATAGGATCTAACGGGAAGATAAGCAAATACAAAAATTAACCTCTGGTTTCCAGAAAAACAGAGTAACTGACTTAACTCTGTAATCATCACAAGAGAAATACCATGCACAACACAATTAATTAGTTAATTATACTGAATTTTTACTCAACAAACAACTCTTGAGATTTTCATAGTGGTGAAAATGCGGACTGTGGTCATTCATAATAAAATGGCAGTGTGCAGTGTCACAATCCACAGTTTTCAAGGGATGCATCCGTTATATAAAGCAAGAATGTATAAAACAAGTTTGAAAATATTAACGATAAATACAGTACCCAAAATCCTACTTTCAAGACATATCAGCAGGTGAACATTGAATTCCCCACTTAATGGTACCTGCGCCTTGTCATGGTAGTGGGGCCGAGTACCTCAGTGACCCCAAGAGCTACTGGTAGAGCCTCCCTAGCCAGATTGGTCGAGGGGGAGAGGTCAGACTAAGACAGGTACCCTGGTCCTCCAGGTTGGGGGTTGGTCACATGTTCAAAAAACTTACACAACGCACAACACGAAATGTACAGTAAAGTCAATTTTCCACTTAAACACTGATTCAAACTAATTATACAATTACAAATGCATTATCAGACTGAGGTAAGCAATTCATGCTGCCCCCTGCCCCAAATATGAATTTCACTGTTAGGACCACACACATATTTAAAATATGACGTAAATTGACGACACTCATCTAAATGCCATAATTTCAGATTCTCATGATGAGTATTAAACACAACACGAACAGGGCTTACTACAGTAAAGTCAATTTTCCACTTAAACACTGATTCAAACTAATTATACAATTACAAATGCATTATCAGACTGAGGTAAGCAATTCATGCTGCCCCCTGCCCCAAATATGAATTTCACTGTTAGGACCACACACATATTTAAAATATGACGTAAATTGACGACACTCATCTAAATGCCATAATTTCAGATTCTCATGATGAGTATTAAATACAATTTTAGGTTTTCAAAGTGGTAAGTCCCAAGATGGCAGTCTTCTTGGTTGTAACACCATGTAGTCTGGTAGAAGTTACCAACGTTTCAGATATCCTTGCTGCCTCCATCATCAGAGTGCTACAACTCAAGAAGACATCCATCAATGACCTTGAAAATGGTTGTCGTCTACGATGTACTGCTGTGTAGACACGGACAGACATTCCAGGGCTTGCTACTGCCTCTGTCATCAGGGTAGATGGAGACAGTAAGGTCCTCTGAAACATTGGTCAGTATCTACCAGACTACACGGCATAATATTCTAGAGGACAGCCATTTTCAGTCATCCGATTGATGAAAACGCATATAAACTTCTTGTTCACAATACAAATGGCAAGAACTTTGCTTTGAGCAGGGCTGTTAGTTTACTAGACACAATACTACATATATTATTAATTAATTTTATTTCTGAGGTAAGTGAATAGCGTAACTCTAGAGCAAACTGTAAACCATACCCCGCAGTGCAGAGCAGAGTATGAACATTGGATGGAAATACAACACTGAACTTCACAGGCCTTTGTTGAAGTACACATATTTGGGTACCTCCCTTCCAGCGCAGGCCTCCTTCAGTTTGTGATACATTTCTGGCTCCAGCCACTCCAACGTAGTCGTTCTCAAAGAACTACAAATGAACAAAAGTGTCCTTTAAAAGATCTTAAGAGAAACAGTAAGTACATCAAACATGAAAAATAGCTTAAGTTCTGGTAAAGAAAAACTGTGCTTCGCTAAAACAAATCATTAAAAAGATGTATTTTGCATTAAGCTTCAGTCTCTTTGAATGAGGCTGTGCGTATTTTATACTCACCACCTCTGTGGAAACAGGCCACATGCTACTGGAACCATGAATATCAGGCTGGAAAATGATTCAGAAAAAAACATGAAACAAGCTGAATTATTTGTTGAATTTTGCTGACAAATCAGAGACTGAGTCCTCATACATACATAAACATCAAGACCACACCCACACAAAACATCATCTTGAAGCAACTGACAGTCATTCACCTGGTCCATGGATTCTATAATTTAAAATTATCATCATTACCATAACTGCACACAACAGAATGGACTACCCTTAATAAATTCGACTCGATTCACATCTTCAACATCTAGTGGTTTAGTAACGGAAATTTTGATCCACCAATTTCTAATACCTGAGCCAGTCAAGTTTCACAATTTCTGGTTCTTTTCATGAACGCACACGAGGTTTCATACTCACAAACACCCAACTGCCATTACTTGAAAAGGAGCATGGAGGGGTTGGATTCGCTGCACCCAGGGGTAGCGCTCCAGTTTCTCCATAATGACGGGTAGGATAGCTGAAACAGACATCCATTACATCTCTGTATCAGTTCCCGAGTTGATACCACAAGCACAGCTCATGACTTATGAACACGGTTACCGTGGCACCCAATATTTTTATCGTGATACTTAACATTTTAGAGAACTTAATTTTAAAAACTCCCCACTTAATGGTACCTGCACCTTGTCGTGGTGGTGGGGCTCGAGTACCTCAGTGACCCCAAGAGCTACTGGTAGGGCCTCTCTAGCCAGATTGGTCAAGGGGGAGAGGTCAGACTAAGACAGGTACCCTGGTCCTCCAGGTTTGGGGTTGGTCGCAAGGCTAACAACCTTGCACCGTAAAAAGGAAGATGTTTCAAAACCTCGATCAAAGCCTCAGACAGACGGACCTAACAGAGGACCAAATGGAAGAGGAGAATTGAGGAGGCCATGGACCGAATACGGACCGGAGAGCCATAGAAGAAGAAGAATTTTAAAAACTTATCATATTCACTTTTAGCTCCTCATTTCAAAATTATATTTTGTTAGGTGACAATTTGTTCTGGATTGTGATGCCATTAAGATGGAGACAGTATCTCACAAGTCCACACAGCAACACAACAAAGAAGAACACATCGCCATCTTCATCATTGTGATAACCTCAAATATCGCACACATTTTGTTAGGTCATCCATTCCACGCAGGCCCAATAATAAAGTGAACATTACAGAACAAGAGTTCAATTACGTACTTCAATGAAGTGTGTGTGTACGACGTACAACAATTCTCTGTATCATTAGTTTGTTAAAGGAATTATCACAAAAATTTAAAGAAAGGAGTAACGTGTTGCGACTTACTCATCCCCGGCGCACACATTACAATTCTGGAGAACACCACCTGCGAAATTCCTTTAACGGCCGCAACCTGTCGACAAAAGAGAGGGGCATCGGCGAAATGACATTTCTGGTATAAGACACGAAATAAATAAGAAGGCAAGGCATTATGCGTCGCTGCACCATCACTGTAGGGTTGAACGCATACACAGAGCAATAAATGAACGCAATCAAACATCTTTATACACTGGTTTGCCAAGATGCGCACATTTCAAACATCACACGTGAGAAAACATTAATAAAAAAAAAGTAATCTCCATAAAAGAAACAATTCTGGGAAGGATTTATGACATATGCTTCCCTTAAAAATGTATAAAATATAACAGTTTCGTGTCATCTCAGGAAAATGTCTCACACACAATTTGTATGTTATACATCTGACGGTATACAACAGTTAACTAGGGAAGGACAAATATGATGATGCAGTAAACTTGCGTCTTCGATTGAAACTGAAGTATGAAAAGTAAAAACAAACACATCAACTCAAGTGAAATAAAGAAAACACAAAAGATTCATCACTGCATTCATAAATACCTGATCGTACGCTTAGCCAGTTGAATACAGCCCAGAACTTCAAAAATATTTTTACTAAAGATTCATTAATATTACCCTCCCATTTATACCTACATCTCCTGAGCAGTCTTCTTTCTCTGAGGTTTCCCAGCCAAAACTTTTCATGCATTTTTAATTTCCCAATTTCCTTCATATCAACCCCTCCTTAACATAATCGTCTTAAAAATCTCACCCTTGATTTTGCAACTATATTTTCATTCTCGTCATAGACATCGATGCCGTGCAACAATTCATTCTGCCGCATCAGTGGGATATTCACACAGTTGGCAGCCGCCACAGCCGCAAATGGGACGTAACGCTGGAACACACAAAGTGACAATCAATCCGCTATAAATTCTTAACCATAATACCCCTAACATGTTGTAGCCTATAACAAACAGAACTCTGGTAATAGAGTCAAAGCCGTATAAATATTATTCCCCACTCAATGGTACCTGCACCTTGTCGTGGTGGTGGGGCCGAGTACCTCAGTGACCCCATAGCTACTGGTAGGGCCTCCCTAGCCAGATTGGTCGAGGGGGAGAGGTACCCTGGTCCTCCAGGTTGGGGGTTGGTCGCAAGGCTAACAACCTTGCACCGTAAAAAGGAAGATGTTTCGAGACCTCGATCAAAGCCTCGGACAGACGGACCTAACAGAGGACCGAATGGAAGAGGAGAATTGAGGAGGCCATGGACCGAATACGAACCGGAGAGCCATAGAAGAAGAAGTATAAATATTATTATCTGGTGTAAAAGAAGTCTTAGCATTTTTATTATATTTTTTTATAAGCAGAGATCCACATAAACCCTTCATCAATGATGCACAGCTGCGGATTATAGACACGTATATTCTGTGAAGTGGCTAGTATATTTAAGTTATATCCGTGGATGTCTGCCCCTACGTATCCCTATAATTGTCATAGACTTTTGAATGAGGAATAAAATTAAGATAAAATGAACAGAGAGACAAATTTGAGGTTTGATGTGATACCTGCAGCAAGGGAGATGCTTGCTTCTGCCAGAAAGCCTTGCAACCTAGCGCCGTGATCATCGCTGACGCCGTGGCTGATACATATGCCACACCGAGTTGTGTCGTAGTGGTTGGAGATTTGGCATTGCGATTTGTGTAGTTGACGAGTGCATTGAATGACTGATTTACCCACTGCCAAAATACAACAGCTGGTGCAGTTCTGAAAGTAATTAATATCTGATAAAATACTTTTAATTGTTTTTAGAAATATGGTAAAATTTCACGTATAACAGAGTCCTAATTATATATTTCACATAACAACACAAACAATTTTATAAGCTGTCCAGACACGCTCTTATACTGCAGCCTCGAATTTGATAAGTACAAAGGACTTCATCCTGGGAACAAATAAGTCAGCCGGGCCAAGAAGCTCACCACTCACCTCCATCTAGTGCCAAGGTTAAGAACACATGAAACTGTACCTCCACTCCCCATACGTTATCATAACGTACCTTTTGCTTATGCACCAAGGAAAAATTTACCTTTGAATTACATTCCTTTCCATTTTCAGTTTGAAGAGACCAACTGACAATTAAAAGTTTTTCTGAAAAGTTCACAACGACAATAAATTGAATACGACTGTCATCTGTCATTAAGATATGGACAGCTTACCGGTAGAACTGCAGCATGGCACCGGTAATCGCCATGCCCCCTGGTACTTGGAATGACATTCGGCCAAACACATTCTGCTTGTCCCCAGTGTCGGGATGAAATGCAGATTCGTACAGCTTCTTAGCATAAATAACTTGCTCCTCTGTCGTTCCTGGCGGCTCTTTACCTATCCTAAAATGCAGGTGGTACAATTTTACTTTCAGGGAATAATTTTAGACAACGACAAATTATTACACAGGTGGGATTCATACTGAAATCCCTCATGACTAGATTATAATGCCATAAACACGCCAAGTAAAGCCTGAGTCTCTGAAATGTGTAATAAAATTGGATGCCTGACTTATCGTAACACCTTGAACCCAAAAGATAAGTCAAGTGATGATCATTCATGTACTGTATTCTGGAGGTACCATGTTAAAATATGAGACATGGTAACTCATACAAAACGGTACATGATTCCAGACTGGACGACAGAAATTCGATCCCCAACAGAGGCAAAGGATTTTTCTTTCAGCTTCTGCATCCAGACCAATTCTGAGGCCCACTAGCCACCCAATCTCAAAACCGCATGTCGGTAACCAACTAATCTACTTCGTGGAGCAACAAGAGAAACTGACAGTCACTCAGCAAGTCAAAAAATTCACTGCCATCCACAGAACTAATTACCATATTCACATTATCCCAGCACCAGTCCCTGTCCTGCGCCAGACGAACCCAAACCACAAACTCCTGCCCCAGTACCTTGATATTCGTTTTGATATTATCCTCCCAGATATGCCTATGTCTTCCAAGTAGTCGCTTTCCTTCAGGTTTCAAAACAAACATTCTGCATACATTTCTCATGTCTCGTGCAAGTCATATGCCCCGCCCATCTTATCCTCATCCACTTTATCATCATAGGCTTAATAGTATTTGGTGAAAAGAATAAATTATGGAGTAATTAATCTTCTTTGCAAAGCACAAGTGAAGAGGGAAACATGCATGCTGCTGTGTCCAATGAACCCAGATGAAGTGTTTACCCACATGTAGAATCCCATAAGCAGTTCCTCATGCACATGCATGAAATAAGTCTTTTTCACAACACTAAAATCTATGACCAATCCTACAAATTTCAACGTAGATGTTCAACACACAAAGTGTACAAATTATGAAACATAACCTGGTGAATAGCAACGGCTGTCTTAAAAGTGAGGTGTCAGTAAGTTACATTATAATCTGTTACTAACATGAATTATCCTACTGCAAGGAACTCAAGTGGTCACTGTTAAGACATGTCAACATGAAGTATGTTACCAAGATGTAAATACAATTTGAAACATTTAATTTGTTACATCACTCATTTGTTATGTTTTTCGAAATAATTTTCGTGCATATAAAATCAATTTACACACTTAGTGAGGGCAGTACATACACTAAATGTACATCCCCATGAACAACACTGATTACAAAGCAATAATGAAACTCCGCACACAGGAGATGAAGGTAGGGAAAAGAATGCATGTCACAGGTTTGTGTACTAGAACCACAATCTGCAGGGATAAATTATGTTAAAATTTCACCTGTACTGTTCAACCAGCTGTTTCGCATCATCAAGGGTTTCTTCAGAAACAATACATGTACGAGGATCTGTCACCCAAAAGAAATGCTTAAGTCTTCCTGAGAACGTACTTTGATCCCACAAGGGTTTGTCAATGTCGAACCGATGTAATGCTTCCATAATTTGTCATCTAATTCGTAACTGATCGCTGTATTAATTCTCCGAATTAAGTTATACCACTATACACTAAATTAGATTAAATTCCAGTTTCGTATTTCATTCATCCGAGCTGCAGAACATTCACAGGCTGCTATTGATGTATGTGGAGCTACGCCCTGTTTTGTTAAGTCATGTTAGGTTCGAGACTCTTAAACAAAGAATATTTTTATCTGATTCTGCAACACAACCTTCTTTAGTGGAGAAACAACAGGACTACATCATTAAACCACATACGCGGCCGGAAACAAATATATTGTCATAGAAATTACCACACTGTGCAGTAAGTGCAATACAACGTACTACCAACACAAATTAATCTTCGTCAATGTATCATCACTTATAAATGCTGTAATTTCGTGTAGGTCAATTGGTTGCAATGACCTCAGCTGATGAACAGCTGATTACAGTGTGACCAATATCAACATCTGTCAGCAATGGTTTTCCTAGTCGTGTGAGATCGAAAGAATGCATTACACTAAGTAGCAGTGATATATTCAAATCTTAAATCTCAAATTTAACGTATTTTACAAAATTGAGGCGATACAACAGCAGCGCTAGTTTGTTTTAAGGGGAAAATATATTTTCATATAATTCTCAGGCACTGTATATTCTACCCAGCCCTTTACAACTATTTCCAGCTGACATAAATTATTAACACAGTCTTCTAGACTATTCAGTTTTCATCTCAAAGTTATTCGCAGGCAATTAAATGTACTGTAAAGCAATATTAAGAAAATATTTTATCCAATGTGCAAAACAAATCTTTAGTTATGCGTGAAATTGTTTCGTGCTCAATAATAATAGTTCAGTGATGCATCCGACTTTGTTTCCTAAACGTTATTGGACGCTAATAAAATGCAAAAATTATTAAAGTAAAAAAAAAAAAAAGAAGAAAAAGCAACTTTTCCATGTGTTTCACTTGTGCGCATGCCCAGTACAGTGATGTTCGATGGTGGACCTACACACGGCAAGCCTCGCCAGCCTGAAACACGAACGAGACAGCCGGGGCAATAATTCTCCCAGCCAATATGGCGGACGTGGAAACACATACACAGACAAAAATAGTAAAAAATTCTAAAATATTAGTAAATGTCGAAGAAGCCCTTCAAGATATTTTAGTAGTGTCTTATGCGTTTGAAAACAAGTTGTACCAAGGCGTTCTACTGGATTCATCGAAGAAGTGAGTAGAAATTAATTTTCAAACTCCACCCTTGTTTGTCATGCCAACACTGCAACTTTCAGAATGAGAGCTATCTGTTGCCTCGTTGTATGCACATATTCCAGGGGCTTTGTTGTAATAACCGACTATAAATGAATCTTGATAATTTTGTGCGCCGATTGGTGTATAAATCAGAGTGTTTGCCCCTACAGTAACGAAGTTTGATATCTTGCTTTTAATCCGGTTATATACCTTTGCAGTATGCACTAGGAGCAATATGCAGCCATGTTAGGACCGTTCGCACAGTGATAGTTCTTTGTTTAATGATACGTATACTGGGCATATGTATATAACTATATGCCGTATTAATTTAGGTATAACGTATCGAATTGTTGTTATTTTGTTATAATATTTCTGTTCACACAAAGGCGTTAGTTTAGAACTATAGTGCATAATTTGCGTAATTTGTGTAAGTGAAAGAACATTTTTAATTTACACATCAGTGTAGTGCGAACTGTATGAAAACCATTCTCCGTAATAATGTGACGAGTTTTTAGGCTGGAAATACGATTATTTTGTGTAGAGACGTGCATCGCATTTGTCGGGAAAAGTCAATCGCGAACCCCCGGCAGTGACCCACTTGTTCACCGCAGTTCGCTACCACAGTCGGTTCGGTGGATTGGTACGTGTTGCGTGATTCGATGTGAAAAGACTCTCATAATTTAATACATTGAAATACGTACACAAGGCAAATTGTGCGTTGCCGATTTCTGAATTAGTATTTGATTTACGCATTAATGTGCATCCGGCCTTTGTTTAGTAAACGTGAGCATAAAAACAAAATGTGTTAAAGTCAGTCGTGTATTTTTACGACAACGTTCATGATAGCGATCTTTCTACAACTTGAATTTGGTGTTCCGTTTAACGTCAATTATCAAACATTCCTGTACAGATAACGCATTTTTGAACTTTGTTGCGTTTAAAAAATCTTACACAAAGACTGAACGAAGGCGGATGTCATAAAATTTTAATCACATATGAAGTTGATACGTCACACTGGCCGCGCGGTCTGAGGCGTGGTCCTCGTGCGCTTGTACACTGGGACCGTGGGTTTGAATCCCACTCGGGGCATGGATGTTTGACCGCATTTTTCTGTGTTGAGCTGGCTTTGCGAGGGGCTGATCACTCGTCCAAAGAGTCCTTCCAGATTAATAAATAAATATATATAGCACTTCTGTTTCGTATTTGGGAGGTCCCGCATTCAGATCGAGGCCCAGAGAATGGCAGCCCTTTCTGGGGATTTCTCTGGTTTTATTCAGTCGCTCCAGACAAATTCCGGGATTGTACCTTATATTAAACCACTGTCGCTTCCTTCCATATCCTTTCCACTTCATTAACATCCTGTATACAAGTAAAATATACACAAAATTCATGTTATCGCCTTAAAGTTAAAAGATTTTTTTTTAAAAATGGTTTAAAACAATCCCAATCCGAGCTAAAATTATTACTGATATCGAAACCATAGGAAAGGTTACCTACTTTAACTAAGGCTTTGACCGGGATGTTCGATTCGACTTCTAATGGTTAAGTGAAGTGTTTTCTTCGCGGTACGGTCTGGATTCGTAAATATTATGAAGACGAGCTTCGGCTTCAAAGGGTTAACCAGCTGATTTTCGTAATGGTGAGGTGTAGTGTTTTCTTCGCGGTACGGGCTGAATTCTTAAATAATATTCAGACGATCTTCGGCTTCAAAGGGTTAAGGAGATACGTCAACAATTGAAGATCTCAAAATTAACCCAAAGGAAACCCTGGAATGAACAATTCTAGTTGTATATATGATTACATGCAACTCGGTCAAACTGTGCTTGGATGAAAAATGAGTTAATTTGTGGCATGAAATTTTTGTCTTGTCTGTACATACGTCACTACTCATTGTTAGGATATCCGGTTTTCGTGGCAGACATTTGAACCGAGTATCTCCACAATACGAGTCAGACATTCCAACCATTCGGTTTCAACAATCGGTCCATGTATTTTATGGACGTTAAAAAAAAACTGGCTTCCACTCTATCCGCCGAATTTCAAGGGCTCAGACGTCAATGTACTTCCTGGCTGTCGTATGAATCGTGCCACCGAAAGAGAAAGCCGATACCGAACCAGTTTTCCGTCTTTCAGTTCAGATCCTTTAGTCGCCATGTTAAGTAACAGAACTTTAGTCATATAATTGGTTAAGATGTGACGTCATTGTTCAATGTCTGCTGCAACTTTGCGAGGGTACAGTTAGTGTCATATTATTCTGCCCAAATGCAAAATCAATCACTGTTGAGTATTTGCCCTGTCGTCACCCTTATTTTCTATTCACCTGCCACCCTCAAAATCGCTAGTCAAGTATTTAAGACTGAAAAAATGTAGAATCGAAACTGCATGGCCGGTAAACAATGTGACAGGATTTTTTTTCTCGTTTTAACTTTCTAACGGATAAGCACATTCCATAACTGTTTTAGAACGTTTCTCACGTGCCGGTCCACTGAAATAGAGAACGTTCCATTTGAAACGCTCCCCCCCCCTCAAACTTCAACACGTTGGCCCCTTATCGCAGACCATTGTCGACAGTGAAACACCTCGTGCGTCCCAACGTTTTGTTACCAGTCGGTGTATTGTTGTCTTTTTCGAAACTTCATCGTTAAATACTTCACGAAACAGCGGTAAACGATTTCGATACGAAGTAATGTTCAGCTTTTGAAGGTGCCATGTTCGCATCTGTTCAGAGTCTGCGCGATTCGCGTCAGGCGACGAGGGTGACCTTGTCTCGCGACTGCGTGTTGCCCAAGACGTTTTTCACACCCCTGCGATGCGAGCGGTTACCGATGTCACCAAGAACAAAGATTTTCATTCTTATATATGCAGGTGTGAAAACTTACAAGCACGGATATTTTCCGTTTAACAAGAGATAATACCACCCGAAACACGTGAGATATTGATCTCCGTATACAAGAGTTGTCATATCGCAGCACGAGAAATGTTTTTAGAAATGCTACTAGCGATACACATTCCATGCCACTGCAAATTGCCAATAATTGCAAAACCAGTTTACAGCCACTGTGTGTTGCTGTATTGATTTGATGCCAGTCGTCCGAAAGGGAATGGATCCACCATCATCATCATCACAATAATGCAGATCTTTACTCCCTCCACCGCACTCCACCCCCTGGTCCACCAGTTCCGTTCATCATTCATTTTATTTTGTTGTGTCTTATTGTTTTGTTGTGTCTTATTGTTTTTATTGTGTCATGTTTTTTGTCTTATTGTTTTGTTCTGTCTCATTGTTTTGTTGTGTCTTATTGTTTTTGTTGTGTCATGTTTTTTGTCATACTAGAGCAGAGCGCTCCTTTCGGAGCGCCTCGGGGGGCTTGGTCAAATTTGTAAAACGCAACCAACCTTGTGTAAGAAACTAAACTAACCCCCCCCCCCCCCCCCA
>NW_019060918.1:157164-169664 GCF_000696155.1 Zootermopsis nevadensis
TGATGTTTTAGGCCAACTGTCAGTCAATATTCAAGAATGAGACGTGCTGCTTGTAGAGCAGTGATAATGCGACTGGCTTGGTAGTTTTTGATTCCTTTGTTGTGAAGCGTTACTTGTTTACTCGTCATTGTTGTGGAACACAACAATACCGAGTAAACAAATATAACGTGGCATTGTTTGATGACGTCATTTTATGACGAAAACGACAAATCACAAATTTTTATAGTAGATTGTTTTGTTCTGTCTCATTGTTTTGTTGTGTCTTATTGTAGGACCACTGCCACCGGGTAAAAACCCATTTGCAGTTAATAATAAATAAATAAAATAAATAAATAAATAAAAGCATTAAATCCGACATGCATATCGCATGGTTTAATAATTTCCGTAGTTTATCGTATTGTTCAAATTACTGAAGAATTGTCTTTTGGCAGTGTCGACTGCCTCCAGAAAAGAAAAATACGATCTCTGGCTTTGCCTCTGTGTCTTCAGATAGAATAGACGCCTTCTGCGTCTGGAGGCGTGGGCACTGTGATACTGTGTAAATCTGCAGACACGTCTGTGCTGTGTTCCAGACATCTGCCATGTGGGATCTCCGCGCCGATCAACGTAGTGTCCCAGCAGAGCGGCTCCAAACCCGACACCGATGAGGACAAGCTCTTCAGCTTGACCCAGAGATTCACGTACTTCCAGGATAAGCCTCCGCCACCAGCCAGCAAGAACGTAGAGAATGTTAATCCACAGCCGTTTCATCTGAGGAGGACAATCCGTCCGCCAGCGCGTTACAAGAATTCCCGCATGACAGTTCGTCTCCGTCCTCGCCAAGTTTTGTGTTCAAAGTGTCGTAGCATCTGCAACGAGAACTCCGAGAATGTGGACCTCTCGAGGAAACGGAAGGGAGCAGAGCAGATCGCGAAGGTGGACAAAAAGTTGTGTTCCCCAGGCGAAGTCCCGTCGAGGAGTCCACGGCCATTGTTTTCCGAGAACCAGAGAGAGAACCAGCCTATCAAAAGTATGAGCCCCCCTTCGGAGAATTCGAAATTGTGCTCCTCTCTCATTCCCAAAATATCGAGACTGCAACCCACTGAAATCTCCAACGCCTTAAGTGGGAACGTAAACAAAATAAAAATTGTGGAGAAATACTGGGTTAGACCGACGGTAGGTTCTCAGGGTGATGGTCTTCGGGAACCGGACGAGGGGGGTAAGAAAGTGTACTGCGTTTCTATGGACCCCAAAATGCTAGTCGAGGACCACAATTACGACTCTGATCATTCTTCTGTACATAACATTGTGAGTGATAAGACTGAGGAGGACGTGACGTGGACAGCTGACAGCGCGTCCTCGGTTAAGGGATTGGCTGACCGTAAAGAACGCATGGTTCTACGTAAAAAACGTAGTGTGGGCTCCATGGAAGACTTGTGGGACGAAAGTGTATTCGAGGACAGCATGAGAAAGGCGCGAATCGCACGCACCACGCCCGTCATTAAGATATCCTTCGGAACCCAGGGCGAAGGCACCGTCCTGAAGATCCCTGCCAAGGTACAGAAGTACATTCCCAGCGAGAGTGAGACTGAGGACCAGCAGAAAACTAAGGATGCCAGTGCGAAGGCCGCCAAGAGGGCGCTGAAGAAGGCGAAGAAAGAAGCTCGGAGGAAGATGTTGAGTGCGAGTAGGGATTCCCCGAGGTCATTGGGTGGGGGATCCCCGGCGTACGCCGTCATAGGAGGGAGTTCCCCGGCGTATGAAGCGCTTTACCACCGGAAGCACAAACACAAGGTGAAACACAAGAAGAAACGACGTCATAGCAAGGACGACGCAGGGGAACCGATGCTGGTGAAGGGTGTGGGAGACCCGAAGTGCTGGAACGTTCTGACACCCAGTGATTCGTACAGTGCTATCAAGGAGCGGTGCCTCAAACAGAAGCTGTCTATAAGCCTCAAACGTCTGAACGCAAATGCTTATATGCGCTGCGATTACCTGGGCTCGAACGGCTCTAAGAGTCCAGGAACCAGCAGTTGTAGCAACTCGGAGCTGTCCGATGACCACGGCGAGGCACTACCCGATTTCCCACCCCCAAGCAGTCATCCCCTCATGATGAGGATATCGACGCAGACAGTGGCCTGTTGTGTCACTGGAGATGGAAGGCAGATGGCTGTGGGGGATGTCGTCTGGGGCAAGATCCACGGCTTCCCCTGGTGGCCAGGAAAGGTAAGGACTCGGGTATCTGTTCTCAGTCCTTCCTGGGGGACTGATTTCATTTATTCAAGTCATGACATGACAATGCCGAGTAAACAAATGACGTAACATTGTTTGATGACGACGAAAAATCACGAATTTTTTATATTAAAAAAAAAATATCCTCGCCAAATCAACGTTCTTATTCATAATTTCAGTATCTAATAACCTCGTAGGTGCTGGGATAGCTCAGTCGTGACTGGACGACTCAGGTTCGATCCCCGACGGGGACAGGATTTTTTTTCTTCTAACCTTTTCGTGGAACTTAGGAGATTGTTTGAACAATATCATTTCACAGTCAAAAAGTTGGATTATAGTCGACTAGCATTTTTGTGATAGTTTTGTAGGCGATAAAAATAGAGTATATATATAGCTCCAGTATTGTGATTAAGTGTTGTTGTGAGCTTAGAACCCGCAAAGTCGTGGCCTGAAATCGTCGAATGGACGTCCAGATTCAATCGATCACATTTAATGCACAATAATCAGGAATGCAAATAAACGCTGGTCTGACGGAATAACAGATCGATAATTCATAACCACGGGGGGGCTACAGTCGATAACGGGCAAACGTACATTTGCGGTGCTGAATGTCGGAATGCCTGGCTTGAATCCACGTGCTGTGGCGAACAAAATTACTTAAAAGATAACTGTTCTTCCGGGCCCCCAAAAAAGAAAAATTATTCCTCTCAATCTGAGGTCACATTTAAAATTACGTGACAGCTCTACGTCCTGCCACCTCGTTGGCCTTCGTGTTTTTTTATTTATTGTAAATTTTAATCTGCTTTCGTAAAACGAGACTACATATATCATTTAGTAACGACAGGAATTATTTTAACTTCTAAAAACTTTCCCACTGGGTAAAAAAAATGGATGAAATTTTCTCGTTACTGGTTTGTTTATCTTTCGAACTCCCTACGGTTTGCACTGATTCAGAAACAATTCTGAAAGACTGGATTTTCTGGAAGGTACCAGGACTTATTGAATGGGGGGAGGACTGCCTTTTCACAAGGCCACTTGCCTATTTTCGTGCCTTTTGTCATTCATAATTATTCTCTGATGTGTCGTTCTTACGCTAATCTCTTGGCTACTAAATCACGTGGGACGCTGCTGAACTTTGGCGTGTTACGAGAAATAGCAATTAGAAAATTATTTTGATTCAAGAAATGCAGACAGTTTCGGGCATGAAAGTAAAATGAAAATGTCCCAAGAGAGAGAGAGAGACGGAGATCCTCCTCCGTTCTCAGACGACACACTTAAAATAGAACCGTCTTAGTAAGAAAAAATATTAATCTTGATGTTTTCCCCGGTAATGAAAATGTGGATTTCTGTGTCGAGACGTGTCGTCATAAAAGCGCAGGCGCGACATTGGTTAACCACTCAAGAATGCATGACGTCACATTTTAACGGACCACATTTCGTAATGTAACACCAACACAAACCTCAAAAAAAAAATGATTGTTCAAAAATTGATCTCATAAAACATTTTAAAAAAAAATTTTTTTGGTGGGGAAAGCTAATTAAATTTCTATGTAGTGTGAATTTGCAACTGCGAATTGTAAAACCAGAAACGAGTTTTGTGACTGATTTCGTTCACAGTATTTCCAGGTTTTAAGGTCACTGTAGATAATACGTTTACATCGGCAAGAAATGTACGTGAACGACAATGAGATATGCAGAGTCGTAATGAAAAAAAAACATTTCTTTGTGCAATTTGAATAGCTTTGCAACAATACATATACGTGTTTGTCACTGACTATATTTGAATTCGTTCCCATTATTATAAGTGTTTTCGTGTTGAAAGTGACTAGATTTGTATCGGCAACAATTGAACGGATGTTTCAAATCGCAGAGAACCAAGTTTATAAAATATGTAGGCTTACACAAAACAGCTGTCCATTGTATAAATAACCAAGGCAAAAACGTGTCTCGATCCGGTTATGGTCCACGGATCAGGACCTGTTTCATGCAACGTCGTGAAAGGCAAGTTTCACAGAATGAGTCATCATTTAAGCGTCATAAGAGAGTCATAGCTTCTCAGGAACAATATCCATTACGGTGAGTGATCCACGGGAAAAATTTTAGGTTAGAAAAAACATATTAGTGTCTTCTGGCTGTACCAGCCGAATTATATTTTGAATCACATTGGTACGTGGCCTTCAAAATTTTCATCTAAGGTTTCAGGCCCCATACAGGAACCCAGATATTGTAGCAGAGCGACAAGGTTTCGGGTTTTTGTTATTACGATCCAATAAATTTTAATTTTATTTTATTTTAGGCGATACAAAAGTGTGAATGTCGCCCCGCGTCTATAAAGGGTTTGGGAACTCCTGATATAATCGAAAAAAGTAGTGCTTAGAGGTTTTGCTACAATAAATAAATGTCTGTTTGCCCCCCATGAATGTTTGGGCACTAAACATTGTCTCCCCACGGCGGCCCTGGATGTATCAATTCGCCCACTAGTATTGTCGTATTGAGTGAAAGGGACTCTGTCCTTGACATTTTAATTTCATTACAGTATGTACCGTTGATCCTGATTTGTTTTCATATTGAAGCAACTGGCGGGATGCTTTTATCACCTTGAAGCCCAGTGGTAACCATACGTACCATAAATAACACAGCGTTTCGTATGGATCTCACCGTAAACATTGATCATTTTCGTTTCCCACGTGATACGACGTAAATTCAAAAACGTTTGGCCTGGGTGATTTCTTTAAAAACTGATACCTCATCAAGGAGATCCCTGTTCTTATTAAATGCAAATATTAATTATCGTGCTCTCAAAATCCAGTTACGATACCTTATCTTGAGCCACTGGACTCTAGTTCATAACATGACACCTTATTTATCTTAGTTATTGTTTAATTATTTTCTCCCACGCATGCTACATGCTACACCCATCTGAATCACTTCAATTTATCATCGTAATAGATCTCTGCTACGTATGTGGTATAGTCGGCGAGGTAGTTTTTGGCCGGTGGAATTTTCAAGGGGAAGGCTGGGAGCGAGTCTCTTTTGCGATAGTATAATGCTGTGACTGAACGCCCAAACAAAAGAAATGCGCTGACCGTGCCACCTCAGGTACACAGACTAGGCCCGTCCGCCAGCTCCGCTAGATTCTCCACCGGCCAAAAACTACTGCGCCGACTATAAGAGAATTTGCAGTTCAGAAAAATTTCTGCCACTCCGTATTCAAAATCCAGCATCCAACTGCTATGATATTTACCCTGTTATATGCCGAGAAGCTTGTGGTAGCCTACATGAGTTGTGTGCAGTGGAGGGATCAATACTAGAAGCTGACCTTGAGGAAGGCATTGGACATACAAACAGGAACCATTTTGCTAAGTATATAACAAAGTCAAGTAAAGCAGGATGATGATAAAATATATCACTGTGATAAAAAATCATGAATTCGTGACATGGGCCAATGACTTACGTAAGGTTTGATTTCTGTCGGAAAAATCCTGATCCCTTCACATGGGCGAAGCGACAAAACTTTCATCTTAAGTTAATTCTACTCGTCATCTCCAGCGTACTATATCTGGGCAGATTTTGAATATATTTTATATAATTAAAAATAAATGTGATTTGGCGCAATATCCATATATTTATTTCAGAGGTAGATGAAGATAAATGTTCTGCCCTCTCTTTCAATTGTTGTAGCGCCGTGTAGTCTGGTAAAAGTTTGCCAGTGTTCGTCATCGCCCTGATGATGGAGGCAGCAAGGACCTCTGAAATACTGATAAACGTCCACCAGACTATATGGTGCTACAACCCAAAAGACAGCCATCTTTGGCCTCACTGCCACGAAGACCTCGAATCCAACGAAATGTCTACGTTCGTGTGTTGGCAGGTACTGAGCATCACGGTATCTCGGAAGGACGATGGAGCTTCGCTAGAACCACAGGCTCACGTGGCCTGGTATGGCTCATCCACTTCTTCGTTAATGCCCTGTGATCAGCTTAGCCCATTTTTAGAGACTTTCAAGGTATTTGTGTTATTATTATTATTTGAAATTATTTATTATTAACTGCAAATGGGTTTTTACCCGGTGGCAGTGGTCCTACAATAAGACACAACAAAACAATGAGACAGAACAAAACAATAAGACAACTAAACAATGAGACAACTAAACAATGAGACAGAACAAAACAATAAGACAACTAAACAATGAGACAACTAAACAATGAGACAGAACAAAACAATAAGACAACTAAACAATGAGACAACTAAACAATGAGACAGAACAAAACAATAAGACAACTAAACAATGAGACAACTAAACAATGAGACAGAACAAAACAATAAGACAACTAAACAATGAGACAACTAAACAATGAGACAGAACAAAACAATAAGACAACTAAACAATGAGACAACTAAACAATGAGACAGAACAAAACAATGAGACACACTCAAAATAAACTCATAAGATTACTGTTTCAGAATTTATAACTTTTCTAAACGGACGATCACGCCTTCTTTATACGTATGTTTTAAAGCAAGGTTTTTTTAAAAAAAAACTCATTCATTTAATTGTATTCATCTGTCAGCATGCAGTAGTGCGTAATTAATGGAAGATTTTGTAGCTAGTCGTAAAATGTCTGCTATTAACCAAAATCCGAAAGCAATGACAAATTTTAGTAAAGGTGCCCAAATGTCAAATTTAATGAAAATTGATTCAGTAGTTCTCAATTTGTTATTTGCAGACAGACATGGTGAAGCTAATAATTTTAACAGACGTTCGAAGAGCCGTCATTATATAAAATTCCCTGTGCTTATGACAGTTTCACTTTTGAATTTGCCGCTACCACGAGACGTACGAAGGTTAAACATTTCATGAAAACTGTGAAGTCATTTCAGAAGTTATTAAGAGGGAAGACGATAATGTTAACTTATTACGCTCTCTCCTTTCACTCTGTAAAATAGTTGGACGTCTACTCTTTTCACAGACAAGATACAACAAAAAGAAACGAGGCCCGTACAAGGAAGCCATCAGACAAGCGACTAGCGAAGCGCGAAAGGACGATCGAGCGACACTGCTACCAGTGACGTCATCGCCTAGGGAAGTGAATGTTGTGTCGTAGTTACATTTGAATGGCAGCTTATTTACTGAGATACTACAATAATGTTGTACATGTATCTCGAAATGCAATGAGAACGTCAGTGGTTCAGTGCCACATTGTCGCATCTACGCCCAATTAAAGTCTGTTCCTTTTTTGTCGTAGGTAAAACTGATGATAGTTCAGTTTTCATTCCCATTGTTGAAATATACAAAAGGCGTACAAGACAGTGTTCAGAATATTTAGTACTGGTAGTCAAAGAGTGCAAACATGTTTTCATAAGACATTTTATATGACAGTGTTGCCACATTTTTACAATCCCCCCTGCACACGATATGTGTATCAAATTATTTGATTGTTTTCTATGCATAGCTAAAAAAAAAAGTATTTTGATTTTCTACGTGCCAAAACAGAATACTTTCTCTCTTTTATACGCGACCTACGAGTCTCAGATTGTTCCCCTGTTTGTATCGACAGTTACAGTGTAAAGATATCTAATGTTTACGCTAATTCTCCGCGATATGCAATACTCCTGTATAAAATTTGTATAACTAGTAGGGGTTCTAAGTGTTGTTTCTTTCGTGTTTCTCTTTTTTTTTTTTTCTTTTTACTGGTTTGTCGTATAGTGACGAAGCTTCTACTACGCGATATGTCGGCAAAGCCACTAGTCTGAAAATGTACATATTTACTTTGCGAAGAAATTTGATTTTTTCTCGTTTCTACAGTTATATGTTATCGGAAAAGCTCTATGGCTCTCCTTGAATATAGAATAGTAAATATTCAAAGGCAGCGGAGGATAGGACCGAACGTAAGAGGAGAATTGAGGAGGCCATGGACCGAATACGGACCGGAAGTAGAAGAAATATTCAATTGTTTTTTCCGCCATTTTGTCATCATGTAATTTCTGTTTCCTGGAGAGTTTTTAATGTTGATTTTCGCGGCGTATTTTCAAGAAAACAGAAATTTTCTGATGAAGACAAGATTCCCATTTAATCCATGTTCTAGTTTATAAAGGTTTTACTATATTATCCTTTGTATCCTTCAGTAGTTAAAGACAAAGGGAGTTGATGACAAATGTAACTAGAAATTCTGGTACGAAATCTCCTGCCAAAGTATTTAGTTTATATGAGTCCCGAAACACACGAGGTACAGTCCACTTAAAAAATTTATCAAATGCAAAACTGACCTCGACGTCTTACACACTCGGTAATCACTTGAGAAATAGGCAGTACCAGTAGCCAATTCCAGTTATCCACATTCCATATTCTGATTTGATCGTGGTTTTTTTTTTCATAAGCTTTAAGACTGAAATTTGTTTTGTGGTCCACAAAGACTTGAATTTTGTCTGTTTACGGTGTGCGCTCCAAATTTATACGTACACATCTAAAAAAAACTACTCATGCTATGATTAAAAAATACAAATACAACGCAGTTACGGCTGTCAAATTACAGCACCGACAAAGTTCACGATAATTTTTGTTCTAAGCCCTTACATAAACTTTCTTTAATTGAATTCCACTGCCTTCGTAAAATAATGTCGTATCGACGCATTAACTGGTCTGTGCTGAATATTCTTTCTGCCAAAAAAAAAAAAAAAAAAAATCGCTGCGTTGATGTTGTTTTGTTATTTTCAGCGTGAGAAATAAGTTTTGAGGTTAGGAAATTCTGTCTGCGTTTTTCGTGGCAATAAATGTGTTTACCTGAACCAACAGGCAAGCTTTTCTTTTTTTTAATATAATTTTTCAGCTTTCAACAAAGTAATTTATAAGATTATTATTTCGTATTTTAACGATCCATGCCCCGAAGCCCGCGGTTTTTGAATCTCGGCTACAGAACTCGCGTTCGGGACGATTTTAAAATGTTTGTAATCCAATTTTATATCCTTACATAATTTAAATAAAATTTAATATAAGCGCCAGTGAATCATAACGCTGTGCATTCTCAGCTCCGAAGGCGGAACAGAGGATGTGTACTTGTACATATTAATTGTGGTGATGTTTGTCGTACTGTTCGACTGTGTGTTCGCTCTTACAGCGATCGTGTGTGTTCAGAATGTGTGACGTCTCCAAATGATCTGTGATTAATTGTTTTAATATCTCCATTGTATCAAGCAGAGGTCTCATACAAGTACAGTTCTATCCATCAAATATCAAATGCATAAAAAGTTATTTGCGTAATATTTTGATTGAACTAATTTACGGTTAATTATAGTGTTAATTGATTAATGGTTCGTTATTAAATGTACAGTGAAAAACAATAAACGTATAATTTTAAATCTTAAGATAGAATTAGTCCGATCACTGTGCCTTCCAGTCAGGAAACTTGATGGCATCAACTATTTTGCAGAGTTCTTTTATACCGACACGCCAATTATGTGAGCAGGATGAAATCGGCCACGTCCACAGGAGGCCTTTTTATAAAATTTGAAATGCCCCCAACACAATCTGCAAATTCTTAAAAAACTGTACGTGAGTGAGACCTCTACATGTGGGCTTATAATTTATATTAAACAAAAGAATATCAATACCATGAAAAAAAACATATGAATATATTATGTAAAAATTGAAACTTGCTTATACATTACTGTATTTACTTGCATAAATTTTTCCTTCCTCATTGAGAAAAAAAAAATTATTTTTCCAACCCCCCCCTTCCTTACGTAATTTAGCAATAATTTTCATTAATACCAATAAATGCACGTCTGAATAATCTCTATACATTGGAAATATAGAGGTTATAACCATTTCTCAATGCCTACTTACTTCCCATCCTGTACATCCGAGAAGATAGTAATCTTGGATAATATCGAACGTAAATGCTACGTATGAACTGTCGATAAGTTTTATTTTATTATTTATTTAGTGTTCTGTCTGACGACAGGTCCATATGAACAGGATCCTTCCATCCTTTTCTCTTCTCGGACTGGGACCTGTTCATATACGTTCTTGGCAGATGATCCAGAAGTGGTTTGCCATTGCCTTCTTCTGGGGGTGAATGGAGTAATTGTTGGGATGCCACAGAGAAACCGGGGAAGCCCCCGGAGGAAAACTCCGGGTTGCCTAGACCACGGCCTTGCCCAACAAAAAATAATTTAGGTAACCATGGTTGTTTATTTGTTGATAAACCATTGTTACACTTTTTCGTAACACATTTTTGCCGAATGACACTGACCCTAAAATATAGACGTATTTACGTCAAAATATTAGAAAGATCATTCCATTGCAAATTTCAATACTTTCTTAGATCATACGCCCTGTAATTAAAATTAAATAAATCGAGACGTAGCGTATTATTTCTTTTTTATCTCGTCATCGTCCAAATTTGACGTTTTGATATTATCCCGTCTCAGACTTAATATATTTGTATTTACGTTCATCATCTGGGTTGACCCATGCAGGATGGTAACCTGACAGTGAGAAAATTCAAATTACTCGAAACAAAAGCTAATATATGGCAAGTATTTCAACCACTTCTTAAGGTCGGTGGTTGACCGCCGATCTAAATTTTAAACTTAACCTGTTCTCGATCCAGGTCTACGACTTTGTGACCCCGAGTCTTTTCTGAAAGTTTTCCCAGACAAATCAAGGAGAAATAAGCCACGTTGCATTTCATCCCATTCTTTAAATTCATCCCCAATCCTCTACAGCTCTCCGTTTCAAATGTCAAAGATGGTAGCGTAACAAGGTTTTGATTTACATTAACTCCAAAAAAAAAAGCTCCGTCCTTCAACTGTGGCGTCTGCAGGACAAAAATTCTTAATCTACATAACTTTTTTTTTTTATTTAACATATAAAAAAAAGTTGACAAATTATTTGTATAACATAAAAATTTTGTTTCGTAAAACATAAAAAAAACTATACTCGAAACAATATTAAGACACTGTATTCAGAACACACATATAATTCATGTGTCCCGCGTCGTCTGAGGCGTCACGATTCGGACCGGCGATACGAAATGAGCGCTGGTTCGAGTCTCGGGGGGAGTAGAACCGGTGCCAAGCCAAACATCGTGAGGAAATTGGGGTCAGGAAAGGTAGAAATGGCTGGGGTTTCGTCTGGTTAGATGATAGTTCACCTCTGCTTAGGCATGTAAACCTGAGGTCGGCTTTGGCTCTCTGGAGCTGTTACGTCACGGATTCAATTTAATCCGGGGATGGGAATCCGCGGAGGACCTCGGACGCTTCAGAAGCTTGTCGTCTCCGGGCCACTGGCGCTATTTGAATCCAGTAAAACCGACGCCTCGCACATAATCTTCGCACTAGTTCTCACCAGAAACAGCAAATGACATTCCTCAAACACCGTCAGTTCTACCCGCGTGTGTACGAGACCATGAAGCACTGTGGCCCTTTCAAGGTCAAGCCACCGTTGCAATACAAGTTCCCGGTCGCAAGACGACGCTCCTAACGCCACGTCCGCTGGACCCCACAACGAGAACTCCAACACCGACTTAACCTGCGATAGAGACACGGCCCGTTCACAGTGCAACAGGTCGCTTATGAGCGGAGTGACGGCGGCTGTGGGGAGGAGCTCCCTCAGAGCTGCCAACGCACATTGACAGAGGGAGCCATCTTCGCTGTCTCCCGTGCCCGGTACTTGTAAGACGCAGAGCCTCGGTTGTAGGTCTCGTTCTTCGCGACACAGCACGAAGCTCGACAGCGACAGAGGAGCCTCCTCGATGCCTTGAGCTTGAAGAGTCTTTAATCCATTGACGAGCTGGAGCAACACAAAACTTCCGTCTCTCCACTGTTCTTCCTCTGGGATTCTGCCGCGGAGCGTCGCGCCGTAGGTCTGTATCGTGTCGGCCTGCATCCGGGTCAACACCACGACGCACGCTGAAACCAAACCGTTCCCAGTTCTAAAGATCAACAAATTCTCTGTTACGATACCCGAATGTTAATTTCCGTGGTATTGGACCCTCTCGTGAACTACGTGAATCGGACTCCACAAATTTTATATTCTATTTCATGGATTCACCTCATAAAAAGGTTTAAATGATATTGTACATCAGTGGTCCCCAACCTTCTTTGTACCTACGGGCACATTTGTGAGAGTTTACGAGATCGTGGCGGGCAACGTCCAATTATTTTTTTATTTATTTAGTGTTCTGTCTGACGACAGGTCCATATGAACAGGATCCTTCCATCCTTTTCTCGGACTGGGACCTGTTCATATACGTTCTTGGCAGATGATCCAGAAGGTGTTTGCCATT
>NW_019060918.1:191676-204018 GCF_000696155.1 Zootermopsis nevadensis
GGTCACTTTCCCCTCGCAGAAGTTAAACTATTCCTCCCAGTTCCCTGCTGTCAAAATTAGAGCTCCTGCCTCAGGGCGGGACAATCAGGTAAAATTATAGTAACTTAAGCCTATAATTTAATATCTCTCCGTTTATAGATAACAGTCATGACGAAAAAATGTTGAGCTGTGTTGCACAAGAAATATTCCCCGAATATAACGACATAAAAGGAGGGTGGGGGAAAAACAGTTTAGTGTTTAACTTTCTCACTGGTGATTTATATCAGAAACACGCCAGATAAAATCCAGTTCATCGGAAACAAGTCTGAAGATGGTAATTGTCGAAAGAAATAAGTTAAATTCTCTTCCGCGTTACGACAATGACTGATTTTCCAGAAGTATTTAAAATAGTTATATAAGCAGTCGTATGTTTGGAAAACTACGAAAGGAATTTCACAAAAAAAAAAAAAACTTACAAAAATTAGAGTGTTTGTTCGGCTCTGTATTCCACAGAGCATTACAATTCAGTACAACAAGCCTACGTGTGTTATCCGTTCACATGAATCGTCGACACTAACGGTCGCTCTTTACAGCTTCCGCGCACACAGAATGAACGTAAACACGACAGAAAATTAGTAGAACGGTAAATCGTGGCAGGAACAAACCTCCTTCTCCACTGTGGTAAAAGTTTACACGGCAAAATCCGATCGGTGAACAAATAAGATCCATGTATTAAAAACTCTATTTCTGAGCAACACACACACAATATTAAAATTTGCAACATTAAATATTCAATAATACGAATAAGAAACAAATGGTAACTTTCACACTGGAAAGATTTGCATCAACAACAATGAACATCAATGACAATGACGTATATGAAGTCGTATTGAATGAGTTAACTTTTGTACATACATTGTTACGATGACAATCATATTAAAAGCACAACAGATCGTAAATCAGAAATGACATTTCCTTGTACTTCGTAGTTTTTATATTAAAATGCATAAGAAACGTGAACAACAATAGTACAAGAACAAAAGTCTCGCTCAAGGTAAAATACAGTACATTACATCCCATCAAGTAAGACCATAATAAAATGTTCTGCCAGGCCTTGTATGGCCACAGGAAGAAATCCGAACAGGACTGTACATGAACTAAAATTAGCAGTGACTCATACAAACTAATTTCCCGTAAAACTCGTAAGTGAACCGCTTTTGTGTCTCAATGCGAATGAACAAAGAGTTACGCGAAGTGATCTCCAAGGTTATTCGACAAAAACTTACTATAAGAAAGAAAATGAAATCAGACGTACGTACGTCAAACTACGACAACCCTTAAGGGCCTAATGAGAATAAACTTCGTGGTGAAGACCTCATGTCTGTTCGTAATCCGAATTAATTCTGAAACCCAGTTCGTAGACACCAAGAGGATATGTTTTTTATAATAATCGGTCCGAAGGAGTCCAGTACCATGTGTGGGCTTTGAAAATGACTTGGTACCCACACGACGTGACAACCCAGAAGACGACCTCAGACACGTTCTCCTGTGTCTTGGCACCGCGCCTCGCTTTTGGTTACGAATGACCGGTCATCTTCACGCATCGACGGCCTTCACTCCCTGGGAAATGGTCAACTAATTCCCGTCAGCAAGAGACGCTACTAGCCCGGGGCAAGTCTACCTTCCTGCACCAATTCCAGAATCAAGAAACGAAATCATGAGCATTTAGTCCGTTATCAACCGATTAACGCCTTTTTTAAGTAGATAATCACAGAATGCTGAGTTATCAGGTGGTAAAAACAGTTACCACTGTTTTAAACGATAGAAATTATCGTATTTATCAGACACACACGGTTTTGTGCGCGAACACTATTCCACAATTATTCAATTCAATTCAATTCTTTATTATTTGTTGTATGACGCAATACTTAACAGACGTTGGACGCTAATAATTTGGCGTGGCTCTATTGCGCATGACCGCCACACTCTCTCCTCTACATTGTCCAACAATCAGTTTATTACGGTCTTCAGAGCTGTAATTGTTGCTTGCGGACAATACCCATACAGACAGGCTCACTGTGGATCCACGACAATGCACTGGATACAACATAAACTGATCATTGTCCCAGATGAAGATGTTTCCGACATAAATATTTATTATTCTGGTATACTATCACGATCGGAGGTCGAACACGGTACCTCCACAATATGAACGAGGAGTGTCAGATTCTCAACAGCGAAAATGTTTCATGACGAAAAGGAAACAGTTTTTAAGTCAATAATCGATCACGTTTGCAACTGCGTTAACAATTGGCAACCTTTCCTACGTTAAATTTTATTCGATCCATTACTTAGTAGCAACGTTTGTCATTTGTTTTTAACATGGTAACTTAAGACGCAGTTTTTCACTGTGGTGAAACGACTTTAATAATAAAGCATTGTTAAACACCACAGTCACAAGCAAAAAAAAACAAAAAACAGTTTAGTTGTATTAGTCTTTAATTATTCACAGAAGCTCTAAATGTTCCTACACGAATTAACTCGTTCAGAGGACGGAAACAGTGAAGTCTGGCTAAACATTTCACCACGACTTGTAAATTGAAAACTGAATGAAACTGTTGACAATTGTGAATTAAATCAACATTTACTGGGAAAGGGATTTATATTTGGGAGGTACTGAGTTCAAACATCGAGAGGGACTCAAATGCTGACCAAAGTTTCTCGTGGGTTTCCTCAGTCAATGGTAAAAAAAAACGAGCCACGATCACTGTTTTTGAATCATACTGCAACGGTGACACAGCGCGCCATCTTTGAGCCCATCTGTTCAGTGAACGTATTTTTAAGGGTCCAAGCTGGTCTTGAAGTCCGTGTTCATACTGTTCAAACATAACGGTAATATCAGCTTTCACCAATGCCACGCATGGCCGTTTCGCGGATACGGAACTCAACATTCTACGTTAAAACGAAATGTAATCCGAAGAAGCGAACAGAACTAGCATTAGAAATCCGCTTTTACGTAATTGGCCCTTTGATGGCGAAGCATAAATAATATACAAGAATTCAGTCCGTACCGCGAAGAAAACACAAGGCTTCACAGTTACAAAATCAACTCGTCACATCTAAAAATATTTAAGAATTCAGTCCGTACCGCGAAGAAAACACAGCACTTCACCGTTACAAAATCAACTGATCGCGTCTAAAAATATTCAAGAATTCAGTCCGTACCGCGAAGAAAACACAAGGAACGGGAATATATCGAAAATGATGGCGCAAAGGCCTTCTTAAAAAAAGATGACTGACCGTCAGCTTGTCAAGACATTCTCCGTCTTTTTATGGAACTCCATCTTCCTAGGTGAGATTTCAGGTTCTCACAGGCGACAAGTATGAACCAGCCATGAACCGCGCCTTCACGAGTCATCATCTACTTATTACGCCACGATGCACTCTCATGTTTCTGACAAGGAAGACGGCAACAGGGTGGAGAATATTGGAATGACGCAAGTAGATAAGATTTAAAATCCGTCCGCGGACAGCATAACGAGTCATCTGTACTTAATATTACCTTTTTTTTAAAAAAAAAAGTGTCTCCTTACGTTTGGTATTCATTATAACCGCCCGATCTGTATCAAAACAAAAATAATTCTATAATTTTTCACAAAGTACTTCAATAACAAACGTAATTACAATCTGGTTTTCGAGCTGATTCAATCGTATGGTGTTAAGATGACGTTTTACGACACTCCAGACGCACATATAAACACACCCATTCTCAGTTACCATTTGCTACAGCACAGAATCAACAATAATGAAACATAACAGATGCAATTGTTAAGGAACTTCAAGGAAAGTCGACCAAGATTAACCGTTAACTTGTCTGATTTTTAAATTCCTCGTATTTCCATTGTAATGTATCGTGTATCACGCAAGATACGCCAACAGTTAGATTCAACTTTTGACACACGGCAGAACACATTTCTTTCACATAATTCAAACACCACAGCCGAAAAGAATCGCGAGTTAACCCAAGCGTGTTAACGTTCAACATACCTGAAGGACCGTGACTTAACATCACAGTCGATTACACACAGACTAACGAGTTGACATAGAAACAACGGAATCCATGACTTAACAGATGCCACTTCGAAAAAAACTGGACATAACATTTGATGGAAAACACCAACCGAACATCGGAATGTGGTTAAAGACCAAGATTCTTGCTGACAGAGAGCAAAGTTGCTCCTATTGTAACAAAAGTGATGGTGTTTCCCGTGACGAACATTTGGATATATTTAAACACAACATCAAACCCGAGACTGTAAACACTGTCAATTGAAATGCGTTATGACGGCGTGCACAAATATTCAGGTCGATGCGATTACAAAATGGTTATGAACAGGATTTTTTTAACACTTCGGTAATTGTTAAACGTGTGAAAACAACTTTTTAAAGTTGGGCCTATCCCCCCGCAAGGCAGTTGGTATACACACTGCCACACTCACTATTCTCGAGATACGAGACAGGAACTTACCTGTTGCTCTCAGGCGTGACCGCGTTCCTTAAAGTTCACAGACCACAACGCCAACCTCTCGTCACCACGGTACGCTTAACACTACACCAGCAAAACGCAGACTGGCTGCAGTCCCACAGCCTGATGTGCCCGCTTGGTGGGGGAGACTGCATTTCTCTACCCCACCCAGCTTCTCGCAACTGCATCATTCTTGTCCTGCAGAAGCGTCTAGAAGTGGTTTGGACACAAACAGTTGTGATAACACGAATAAAGGTCTGCATATTTACACTCCTTTATCAACTAGCAGTAGTTTTCTTCTTTGTTGAACGACGTTTTCTATTCTATTCTGGTTATATTGTTTACATACGACGTAGTCGTGAGATTCCAAGTGAAATTTCATTACCATCAGGTGAAGTGTTCAGGAATTAGCCCTCCGCAACCAGAACATAAATAAAAAAAATCCCGAAGCTCGTGTGAGTAACATTTAAGAATCCAGTCCGTACCGCGAAGAAAACACAAGGCTTCACCATTACAAAGATCAACTGGTTAACGCTGTTTAAGGAAATAATACGACTAAAACGCTAATTAACCTTTGGAGCCGAAGCTCTTTCAAATGAAACTTAAGAATTCAGTCCGTACCGCGAAGAAAACACTACACTTCACCATTACAAAGATCAACTCGTTAACGCTGTTTAAGGAAATAATCGCTGGTTACAGCGAGAATCAAGCAAAACCCATGAATATAAAATGCAGAGTTACTGACTGTTAAAGCACGTGGTACATATAATTACCACTGGACTTTTTTTTAAAGTGTTAGAATTGTGTTGTTGAGTGTGCGCACAGGTGCTACAGAACCTATGAGCGGTAACAATGGATGGTCAGTCAGGCTTGTCGGTGACCCTGCAGTGCGAATTCAGTGGTCAGCGTTCTTAGTGTGTCCTTAAATTCGGGGGTGGGGATGGAACAGTTGAATTCTGGGGAAAATTTCTCGTGTCCAAGTTTTCTTGTTAAAAAACAGCATACATTTTAATTTTGTTGGGAGGAATCTGGTTTGATAAATGGACTTTTTGCCCCCGCAGGTCCGCGAGTCACTGGCTGGAAACCGCCCACCTGTGTCGCTATCAAGTAACGTGACTTTTCGATGCAGAATTTCACCAAAAAAAAAGCCGATCACTTTCTACATCCTCAGGAAGTACTGCATAATGTGAGATGAAAAGTAGGATTCAAGAGAACCCTCTAATGAGACAGATGGAATGGAATTTCTCCATTTCTTAGTCACACTGACGTGGCACCACGGAAGGCAAACAAATACAGTTTCGAAAACACGACGAACAGCTGACACTAAGGTGTTAACGCGGTCGAGTGGTAGGTGACTGCAAATGAAATGGAGAGAATTTGAAAGGAAGCGGTAGTGAAGGCCCTATCATGTTTCTCGAGAGACTGGCGAACTTCGTGAAGTAGAGACGCCTAGCTGTTTAAGAAATTCCCCGCAGTCCATGGAAATCGAATTTCGTTTCTAAAGAGATTGAGTAAAAGTACAAATACTTGTCACGACAGCTGGCCTGAAGGTCGGAAACTGAACCCGTGATCAGGATATGAAGCAAGAATCCTAACCACTGTACTGTGATGACTACTGACGTTATACAGCGTGACAGAGCGAATTGTCCTTGGAGCCAATGTTTAGCCCTTTGAAGCCGAAGCTCGTCTAAATTTTATTTGAGAATTCAGTCCGTACCGCGAAGAAAACACTACACTTCACCATTGCAAAGATCAACTGGTTAACCTTGTTTAAGGAAATAATACGACTAAAACGCTAATTAACCTTTGGAGCCGAAGCTCTTTCAAATGAAACTTAAGAATCCAGTCCGTACCGCGAAGTAAACACTGCACTTCACCGTTACAAATATCAACTGGTTAACGCTGTTTAAGAAGTTAATCGCTGTTTATCGTGAGAATCGTACGAAATACAGAACTACACTCTGTGGGCAAAATGTGGAATTACTAATTGCTTTTAAGCGTCTCGTCAGTCCGGTCAGCGACAACTTTGGAGACCCCTGCTTTACAGCGATGGAGGGCAGTGGATGTAGGTCATCTCGCCCGAGGAGGGTGCGCCCTGCTTCGAACCCGAAGTAGGGCGCCAATGTTTGTTTAACCGCTGCGAGCTTCATTACACTTCTCACTATCTCTGTTACGTTCTAGGCGTTTACCATTCCTATAATTTATTCGGCTCTGATGTGCCATCGGTACATTAATAATCACGATTTTTTGTGCAATTTACAAATGCATAAATGAACGTATAATAGTAAGGTCATGCCTGTCCATGGGCCCACATTTCATATCTGAAACTATTCAAAGAATTGGTGGCAGACACTCGTGAAGATGGTTCCATAAAAGAACTCTTCTCCATGAATGCCTTGCAGTCTTGTAGATGGTTCCGGACATTAGAGGAGCATATACTTATCCCCATCGTCAGAATAAAATTTAAACCTCGAAAGCGGAGGCAGTATATTCCTCCAAAATACTGGCAGCCATCTACAAGACTATCGCATCATAACCCGGAAAAAACACAATTGACATTTTTACTGAATTCAAGACTTCACATATCATTGTAAAATGCTCACCTAAAAGCCTGGATAAATTCAAAACCGAGTCTGAACGTGTTACGAAACTGACACACAACGGTCGTAAAAAATAATATATTCTGAATTCCATCACATACAAAATTAATTTTATACAAGAATGTAACAGAAAAGTTTGTGGGCGATATTCAGTCGTGCCACACGACCGTCAGGTACAGCTGTCGATACTTACAATTCCACTTTACAGGCGTACCACCTAGTCGCCAGAACACACTCACTGTTGAGGCACGTGATGTTTCTGATCACATGACATAACCTACAACGCGTCACACTAGCACACCATTAAAACCAGCGTTTCGTAAGGACGACGTCTTGCGCTTGCGCAGGACTCCGCCATTAGTTAGCTTTTTGGTAAGTCCACTTCGTAAACCGGTAGTATTGGTATTTAAATACTCCATTCCTGTTTGATAATTACCGGTCGTGAAGCCTGTGGGGAAGAGACATCTGGGGAGACGTAGATGGGAGGATAATCTCAGGCGGGATCCATGGGAGATAGGAGTTGAAGGAGACTGGATTTTGTTGACCCAGGACAGGGTCCGGTGGAGGGCTTTGGTTAATTCGGTGATGAACCTTCGGGTTCCCTAAGCCATCTAGTTAGTTTTATTCCTGTATGATAAAGGTTAATACGAGATGCCACAAAATATTCTTAGGATTACATTGCGGCATGAACATAACCTTACAATCTTAGAATGGTGATAAAGATTGGGGTATGGATTCAAAAGGGAATACATTTATTTAATGAGCAAATAAAAAGTTCATTTGATACAGCAATAATAATAAATTTAAAGTGGGAGGCAAAGGAAACAAAAAATCCAAATAAAACAAAGCAAAATCCATACAAAATATAGCTGTAACAAAAATAAAAAATATGTTCTGAACACAACTTGTTTACATGAAAGAAAAACCGAATACGACGCATTTATTATTTCCACATCGCATAATTATGCAAGTACCCATCAAGAGGTGCGACGACGATACGTAACTCACCGTACACAATCAGAGTTCTGTTTCCTGATTCGCTGTATGTTCAATGGCAGAAATAAAAACAGACGAGCTGTCCCCCGAAGAGTTTCCTGTCAGTTTCGACAACATCGACGCAATCACCTGATCGGTCACGCTTGCATTCTCGTCTATATCGCTGACCGCACCAACAGTAGGCTGCATGGAAAAATATTGCTGTTCAGAATAGTTCACGTTAATCAGGAAAAAATTTGTGAACAATTTTTGGACATCTGTCCTCGCGTGGGACTTCCAAACTTCCCACTGACCCTTTCGACTCGAAGCATTATCAGAGCAATGAACCCTGGCAAGAAACACAAAATGCCACGCCACAATTAAATACGCTTACATTAATTAAATACTGTAATTTAATTACATCATGAACATCTATAGGGGAGACTTAAGCCTGGTATAATAAGGGTAATACCACTGTAAAAGCATTGCCTACAAACAGCGGTACGGTAGTTCTCCGGCTAAGAGTAGCGGTGTTCTTACCGCCGTTAACGTGAGCCGAGTTTGCTCCTTGTAGTGTCTCCGTGCTTCCGTCAGATGCTCCATCACATTCTTAAAGTTTTCCTGCAAATAAAATATGTCATTCAGGTTTCATGCAGCAGTACAGGTTAACCAACTACAACCATATTTCATAAATGGTTTACCACGAAACCATTATCAACCTCCAGATTTTAACCGGTGCCAGATTAAACGAGAGAATGGTTATGTAGTTAAGTGGAAAGCGTCGGCGTCAAGATGACTGTGGACAGTCCACACATTCACCAGGAAGTACTGAGAAAATCCATGAAAAACATCAGTAAGAATAGCTAGTCAAAATCAGAGTCAAATGAGCTACGACTCTGCTACCTCGCTCGATTTAAAACACATACCTCCGAACCTTCGTAACTACAGATGCCGATGGAGCTGACCCCAACTTTCCTGAAAGTCACAAAGCCCAGTTCTCTGCGAGATAAGGCAAACAGGCAAGGCACTCCTTGGGCCGTGGAGTCTTCTTTCAGTTGAGCTATGGTGTCGTCAATTCCTCCTGAAAATGTCAATGCACAACTTTTATTCACAAAGAAACAGTAATTAACCACCTGATCTTTGTAATGATGAAATGTCATGTTTCCTTTGAGGTAGGGACTAAATTCTTAAGTTACTATTTTGATGAGCTTTGGCTTTGAAGTTTTAAGACCCCCCCAAGATGAAAGACCCCCACTTAATGGTACCTGCACCTTGTCGTGGTGGTGGGGCTCGAGTACCTCAGTGACCCCAAGAGCTACTGGTAGGGCCTCCCTAGCCAGATTGGTCGAGGGGGAGAGGTCAGACTAAGACAGGTACCCTGGTCCTCCAGGTTGGGGGTTGGTCGCAAGGCTAACAACCTTGGACCGTAAAAAGGAAGATGTTTCGAAACCTCGATCAAAGCCTCGGACAGATGGACCTGACAGAGGACTGAATGGAAGAGGAGAATTGAGGAGGCCATCGACCGAATACGGACTGGAGAGCCATAGAAGAAGAAGATGAAAGACAAGTACTATGATCTCATGTTTTCATGGCAACTAAGTATGATTAATTCTTCTCAAGCACCGGACGTGACCAGTAGCCCGAGAAAAATTCGAAAACACAAATTCTTTGACGGCACCTTTGACTTTGGCAACTTCAAGATCAGGAGCTACTACGATCAGTTTCAATCTCTTGAGCTGCAGGTGCTTCTTAGCTTCTCGAAATCCCAGCACGTATCTGCGCTTGGCAAATGCTTTCACGGGATCACGATGGTATTGACGATCTTGAAACTTCACAATGTCCTTGAGCAGTAGTTTGACGGCACTGTTGAGTGGGACGGTTAAAGAGTTATCACAGTACCTGTGCAAAGAAAGAGGCACACGTGAAACAGTCACAGTAATTACAAGAGGTGCCAAATTAAGGAACAGATGTAAAAAAACTTCTTACAGAAAATTATCTTCTCCAAGCATCCCGACGTCCAAACACGACAGAGTCATCATGTTAACAAAGCCAATCACGGACAAGCCCATTAAAATTTACTGTTCAACACGTGAAGAAATATATAAAGGATAACACGTAACGACAAAAAAATTTCTACTCACTCTCTAAATCTGCGACTGTGGACAAAAAATCTCTGAATCACATCTGTGCAGCCATGTTTTGGTGATTCAGGAAGGACCACAGTACAGTCATCCTCCTGCATTCCAGTCGTCTTTATCGCCTCTTGAGCATTTTCAGGTACATGTGATATATTTTGTAAAAGTATTTTGGCTTTATCATCTGTACTTAAACTCAACTTCTCCTGTACGTGCTGTGTTAAATCTAAGATTTCTGTAATATTCAGATCGCCCGCCTTCTTAAAATTACCACCGCCTGCTACTTCCTCAAATACGTCAGTTCCTGTCACACATAAATCCACGCTCTCTTTTGTTTTAGACGGTGCTCTGTCTGGTGCAGTTCGCTTTACCCAGGAATCAGCTGTCATTTCATCATCACCGTTAACAACAGCGATGCCGTCAACTTGTTCCTGTGAAGACTCAGGCTGTACGTTCACATCCTGCGTTTGCTCTCGTGAAGCGCGTAGCTTCTGTCGTAATGCTCTTTCCTCGAGAATAGCATTTTTCAGAACAGTGACCTTCTTTTTCTTAGGCACCTCTTTCTTCTTGCCTCGTTTCCTCTCGGGGTTCGAAGCATCCAACTGGTTTCCTGAGTACCAAACTCTACTGTCGCCTTTCTGCACCCATCTGCCCACCTTCGACATGCCTCCCTTCTCGCCTTGTCCCCTATTACATCTTGAGGGCTGAGTCTGTAAGAAAGAACCTAACTTTAGCTTCTAGAAGTCTTCAAGCTTTACAGCTGTTTCCATCTAATCTCGTCTCCTCTCTCAGGTAATAACACAAAGTTATGCTGTGTTTAAGAGGAACTTCTCTGCGTCTTAAAAGGTCTAGAAATTAAACTGTGACAAAGTGCTGACATCTATAGCCATGTGGCTGTGGAGGCAACTGTATTCTGATTGGTAGACGTATCTTACTAACAACCTTCAGCAGAAAACCGTCCCTCAAAAAAGACCAAGTGGCTCGGAACTATAAAAATCAGTACTATTCTCCTGTTTATTTAATCCTACTTGAAGTTTCCGATAGCCATGTTCTATAAATTGTGATAAAACCAGCCTACTCCAACACAGCGTCATCGCAAAGTACGGAATTGAAATTAAACTGAGATCAATTTAAAGTATTTAAGAATAAATTTAATTGATATGTGAAAAGTTTATAATAAAACATACCACGTCCACGCACACGACACTGTGACGAGTCTGAACAATTCTTATCAAGTTTACAAGGTCCTAAGAATTTCGCTACTAGTCTTCTACGCGTATTAACCTGATCAACGGAAGATGAATTAGCGGATATTAAAGTAAAACTTGATTTTTATACAAATATATATTGAAACTACAAAAATTTAATACCATTCTTATTGAAATTTGACCAACCTCTGAAGATCCTTCACTCATACATATTTCACAGTGATATTCACCCCCTCGCTTCAACAAACATGTGTTAGTATAAATAATATGGCATATTTATATATCAGTGCTGTCAGTATTTCATAGGATTAACAAACAATAAATTGCAAAGGATTTATGAGGCAGTAATCGTGGCCTAATTTAAGGCATAATCCTTAAATCTACCTGTGGGGACAAAAACAAAAATCCCTCAATTAGGATGTCCAGTCTCTGAGCCAAAATTTAAACCTCGGACCTCCTGAAAATGAAGCAATGTGTTAAACGCTTGACTGTAATGTTCAGTCATGTGGTTTGTAACTAAATCCCAATGGGTACAAGAATAGAAAATAAATACCAAGATGTGACACAGATGATGTTAACATAGGCACATTAAGAATACACTAACCTTAATCAAGTTCATAAGATCAATCTGGATTGGGTCCTTCCTCTTTCTATTTCTTGAAGACATGCTACTTGCTGGTAAAATGGCTTCCCGTTCTGTATTTGAAGATTGATCACAGTAACTGTTATTACTTCCCAAATTACTTAGTTCCACTTGTACTTCATCTGTACGGCTTCCTTCTTGGTCGTCACCTCGAACTCCAGATGAAAGATCCTCATTTAACTTAATTCTTGGCTTCCTCGATTCTTCCACTGTTGGAAATTCCATCTCATTAATAGCTGGTGCTTCAGTATGATTGGTGAAAAATGGAACTTTCTCG
>NW_019060918.1:211392-223737 GCF_000696155.1 Zootermopsis nevadensis
AAACTGTCTGTTTTTCTGACATACACTCATTTTTATCATACACCACAACATAACAAAAACAGCAAAATGATTTTTGTTATAAATGTTGATCATTTTCGCCGATAAACAAACATTATTACGTAGCCTCTAGACTTTAACAGACGCCCACTTATTTAACAAAATCTTAGTTTTAACACCAAAATAAAACATTTTTCGTGTAGTGTAGTCAATAACCCCTACAAAAGCCACTTAACCAAATCACTTCGTCTTGCGGTACTATTTCGTTGATGTATTCAAACAAGCATTTGGCGTTATTGTTTATTGATGGTTCTACGACGATGTCAATTGCTCCGATGCTAATGCTTCAAAAAGGACGTATCACAAAAATCTCGTCAGACATATCAGCAATTAATGAAATATTAAATTCAACTGAAATTTTGTAAAGTTTTACAAAACTGAGTTAAGGCACTAAAAATACTTGTACACCAGCAAAGATTTTATGAAACATTTTGGTGGTATGGTGAAAATACTGATTATGGACTTCTTGGTTATGACACCACGTGGTCTTGTACGTGGTTAACATATCGCGTTCACCTTCACACCAACATTTTTCGACGCAGGTTATATCAATGGTATAATCTGTGGGTTATACAGCAGGTGCGTTTCAAAACCCTTCTAACAATTTCATAACGACCGCTATCTTGAACGACAAATAATATAAACTACTTCGTTCAGTTTTAGTATATCACAAACATAGAAGGAAACTGCAATAATATGTTTTGGAAAACAAATTTGTGTTCCAAAATCCGATGGTCTGCGCAGACCAAAATATTTGTCTGAATTATTGATTGTAAATATTTCTGCGAAAAAATCTGAGTATTACTTTGTATTCGTTTTAATTTTGTTCACTTTCATTAACTGTGCTTATGAACATAATTGAAAAGTACAATACCGAAACTTGTTTAGTTCATTTTCCCAAGTTATGTTCTCATTACTTAATTAAATTGTTTTAAAAAAGGCTATTTTCTTAACATTGGAGTTAGGTTATGTGCAGACCAGTCACAGATTTTATGGTAGTTGACGATAATTACACTTAGAACACTATCAGCCATGGATGAAATGATTACAGCAATGTAATAACCACTACCATAATAGTAATTAGAGGAAGGTAGTAATTATACACAGCTATATGGAAAAAAAAAGGGGAGGAGGAAAACTACATCCACACATTAATACTATCTATGTGCAAATCCTATTGCTGCCTTTTCAGACCTCCGTTGACACTTCGGAAAATAGACTCGAATGCCATCATTGAAAAGACACGAAAATACCAACGGTGTTTTTGAATTCAACGTGCTAGTTACCGACAAGGACTGAAGATTTCTCCACGAACCACTTGTGCGTAACTTATCTACTGTCACGAGTCTGTTGCAACATAACCTAAATTTTTTTAACAATCGGTCGGACCGATAAGTGTATGTTGAATTGGTGTTTGCGTTTATCGACGATTGAAGCATTAGCATTGCACGCTGCACTCGATTGTGTTGGTTCGTTTGCTGTCAAGAACTAGTTTGTTTTGAAGTGTTGTTCAAATTATCGTAAGTTCTAACGTAAATTTAGGTTGGAGATTATTACCCTAGTTTCACATAATGCGTTTCTTGCACGATTTAAATGCAAACAAGGCTTCCCATTTCTGTATGTCCACATGATTTGAATGAAATTTGGTATAAACGTTATTCCAATGAGGGCTAACCAAAAAATATGCTTTCTTCTTCTAAAAACGGTAATACCACGGCTCATGCACAAACTTGAATGTGGTTCATTATTGTAGTTTAGGTCATTCTTGTACTAATGTGAGCATTACTAAGCCACGTACCTATGAGTGCATGTACAAATTTCATCAGATAACACCAGTTATCTACTTATATTAATCTTACAATTTAAATTTAATATAGCTTTTAAATTCCTGTCTGATGTGTTAAATTCTGTAACATTTACAGTTTTGAGAATAAAGTAAGTCACTGATAAGCACAATAATGAATGTGTCACACCTAAGCATCATGCCTCAGACTTATATAAGACATGGAAATAAATCATAATGCTTTATTAGTCGTGGTTATAAACAAAGTTGTGTGGTTAACCCCATCTGCCGAATACTTGTTATATAACATGAAAGTTCATATAACTGATTACTGTGGTTTTATTCGTTGCAGACAATGGTGGCAGTTGGAATTATACGCCACTTATTGCAGCGGGTCTCCGTTAGGAGTCTTCAAGAAGCAGCGTTGACAGAGCGCTGTATTGTCGTAAATAACCATGATAAGGTTATAGGAGGTGCCAGCAAAGGAGACTGTCATCGCGTGCAGCCCGATGGGGGCCTTATTCTACACAGAGCATTCAGGTTGAAACTTTTTGATGATAAATTACATTACTTTTATGGACAATGAACCTGAACTGGGTTTATTGGTTCTGTTAAATGCTTTTGATAACATTGTCAGAAAATTCTGTTTGCTGCTGGCCACGAACTTCACACATTTACCAAGTTATTGCGTAGAATTTATTTTTAATTTTAAAAAAAACTATCCATTTTAGAAAAGTATAAAATTTACACACTGTTGGGTTTGGGTGTTTGAAATGTGAAATGGATTTTGTTCAGCCTAATATGTTTTAAATCTTAATTTGTGCATTTCAGCGTGTTCCTGTTCAACTCAAAAAATGAGCTACTTATCCAGAAGCGTTCTCCTCAGAAATTAACATTCCCAAATTGCGTCACCAACACTTGCTGTAGCCACCCGTTGCATGAGATAGCGGCAGAGGTGGTGGAAGCTGACGTTCTAGGGGTACATGCATCAGAGCAATAAATGAGTACTTTAGTTGCAATAAACATTACGAGTTCTCGGGCTACCAGCCGTGTCAGGTGGTTTAATTGAGAAAATACCAGCGTTTCAAGAACCCTCTTCCTTCTCTGAATACCCAGAGGATGAAGATGGTTCTTCAAATGTTTTGTCAATTAAACCACCTGACACGGCTGGTAGCCATAGAATTATTCATTATACTTCGTCGCTGTGAAAGCTTCAGATCATGGACTGAACATGCCGTCCATCGACACTGGAAAATAACTTTGCATTTTTATATAATTATGTGTTTTAAACCCTCATGAATTAACAGACATGCAGCGTGGAATATAAACCACCATTTATCAGTTCTGTTGACGCTCGTTCGTGGGAGATTTTGAAGTTCCCTTTAAAGAAAGGTAATAGTACAATTATGGCTCCTGTGGTCAGTTCTTTAAAGTGGCAGCGAATAGCCGAACAGTCGATAAAACGTTTGAATTCATTCACGTCTACTTTGCATGGCAGGTGCGTCGAGCAGCGGGACGCCGTCTGAATTACGAGTTGGGAATCCCCCTGGAGCAGGCAACTCCAGAGAAATTCCAGTACCTCACTCGGATACATTACTGCGACCCTGGCGATGGAAAATGGGGCGAACATGAGATTGACTACATATTGGTGCTGCACGGCGATGTCACTCTCATTCCAAATCCTGATGAGGTTATTTTTTGTGTCAGATTTTTTATTTTTAATACGTGTACGGAAGTAGAGAACCAGATATTTATTCACAAGTATGGAATTAAGATTGTAAATCTGTGACGTAACCAACTGATTAGCGATTAGATTCAGCTGTCTTGAAATTTAACCGAGTACGTCACGAATTCAAGTTAGATGTTAATGTTACTCTAACCAACTTTGTAATTTTCTTGTTCCCTTCTGCATTCTACATGGTCTGCTCCTCTCGACCCGTTGGTTTAATTAATCTGTAACGAGAACTGACAAATTAGTAATTGACTTTCAGCCTGGAGACCATTTATCCTGAGACTTTTCTTTCCTTGACCTTCCCAGGCAAATTCTGGGATATTTAATACCTTAAATTAGGTCATGTACACTTCTTTCCATATCCTTTCCAATTCGCTGTTTATTAATCATCCTATAATTTGACGCTATGCACTCCGAACTACTGAAGACATTAGCTTAAGCCCCCATAGATTGTTCTCCTTTTTACTCTTTATTCATCTATCTTCGGTCAGTATTTCCAGCACTAACTTGTCAACAGATATAATTTTTCTGCCCCCGTGAATGCTAAGACTTGAATTCCGGGGCCAAATTTGGTTGTTCGACAACTGAACGGAATCATAAGTTCATTGTATATGTTGTTGTTCTATTTTTTATTGTTTTCAGGTGAGTGAAGTGCAGTACGTGGCACGTGACAGACTGGACACCTTCCTCGAGAGCCAGTCGACACAATTAACACCGTGGTTTCGTCTCATCGCGCAGCACTACCTCCGACTCTGGTGGGACAACCTCCATCAACTTCACAAGTTTCAGGATCACACAACGATCCACAGATTTTGATGATGAACGCTAATCTGCGTTCTTTGAGAAGGGGCAGCACGTACAAGTATTGCCATGTTACCAACATAGCTTTAAATAACACAGCACAATACTTTCTTACGTGTAATTTGTCAAGTGTACCTGCACATCTATCGAAGTCTGAAATTTGCACCGCCTATTCATCTATCAAATTCTGAAACTTGTACTGCTTTTAGAACTTTGAAAAAGCACGAAGAAAGATCTAAAGAAATTTCCCACATTATCGCAGCAGTAGCAGTCTTAAAAAATTCCATACGATAGAAAAATATTACAAATTTGAAGTGCCCCCCCTCCCTCCCATGGAATCAGTGCCAAAAGTTGTATGTCTTAAACCACGTGTTTTAATGGTAAAGTTGGTAATTTTGTTTATAACTCGAGTGAAATGATATTGCGGTAAAATATTCCGTAATGTAGGGACTTGGCGTCCTCGCTGTAAGACGCTCGACTGTCCTTCCGAGGGCAGCATGTTAGAATGAAAACTTCACCTGTGCCAAAGACAAAACTCTATTGGAGGAGGTCATTTTTGACCCAGAATTTTTGTTGTTCTTCATTAATAATGATGTGGATCCATGACATTTTTGCACAATCATTTTATGGCAGACGACAAATGCATACACGCAGGGAAAAAAGTATGCCACGAAGACTGCGTAACATGAAAGAAGAATGTCAATTTATTGACACTTTTAAGAACTGCATGTCAAATTTTAACCACGTACATATATCAGGCCCTCTTGGTACGGAACCCAAGTTCAACTGTACCTTCTACATGCCAGCCATCAACTTTACGAACACCTTATAAACAGGCGTAAATGTGTGCCTTATATTCATGTCTCACATAATAAATATATTTATTAATTACTGAAAAAAAATTTCAGGACAGTCGGTTGTCACTTCGTGAAGATTCGTGTTACAAAATTTAACTCGTATGAATCGCGTGCTCTCCGCTTGGCTTGTCTTCCGAACACGAACTTCCTCGTGCGGAAACTTTAGATGAAAATCAAACGTGCTAACAGGAATGCAAACCAAGGACACAACATCACCCGGTCAGTCGGTGAAACCGGGAGACATGGACGAGTCATCAGTCTGCCTAAAGCGGCCCATCCATGTACGAGTCTGGCTCGGCGAGCTTTGCTCTGTGCTTTGGTGTGCATCTTGTGAAATAGTTTTCTGCATTCTCTAATAGCACACATAATAATGTTTCCTTGCTCTTTATGTTTCATTTCAGGAAATAAAATTGCCAATTTCTAATTTTTTAGTCATTCAGAAACATAACCCCCCCGAGTTATAACTTTGCACTTATGGGAAATGGCAACTTGCTTTACGAACTGTCTCCAGGAACGTAATTGTAAGAGTGGGGTCTGCCTGCTTATACTTGAGAATGCATTTTTACAATTTTTATTCTCTAAATAACATATTTAACCATGAATTTAAAATTGAAAAGCATTTTGCTGTGGTGGTGGTTGAACTGACGCTAACCGGCATGCAAACGCATATTACAATTAACACACACTTCAGACGAAGTCACTATGAAATCTGAGTTGCATTGTGACTCTGTATCATAAGAGCACCTGTTTATCCGTGTGGTTTTTACGTGGCTCCGAGCCGTAACTACAACTATGTTTATTGGAATTTTGTATGCAAGTAATTCACAAACTCTGAACGAATGTAGGAGCCTATATAATTGTCACATTCCAGTCCTCAAACTGTTCATCGCCAGTGACCCTAAAGTGTTTTTTTTAGTAACTAGTTCCTCGTGTAAAACATGACATTTTTCTTGATTTTTTTTTCTTTATGAAAGATTAAATTAATTTGTTGAGCAAACTGAATTATTATGCTCTCTAAATAGTAATCTAGACACGTAGAAACACTATCAAAGAATCTCACTTTGAGAATACAGTTTGAGAACTCCTGTTACACGCCAAATATAAATATCTCATTTAAGATCTTAAAAAAGAAGTTTGTATCTGTGTACAGATTGTAAAATTCTGTAGAATTTACTGAAATAAAATAACCTGAATTTCAGAATATTGTTGTTGTTGTTTCTCAGCACTACAACCCAGTTGTGTGTTTTTGCCGCCTCCTTTCCTGAGGTTTCTTGGTCTTTAAAGTGTGCATTTGTGAGTAGTGAGTGACCAGGCCACCGACTCTGCACAATTTCTACTCAATCCTGATTTGACTTACTGCCAGAGCCATCTAGTAGAGAATCAGGAGACTTTTGGGTGAGAAAATTTCAGAACATTACCTGTGTCAAAAGTCTTTAATTACCATATAATATCAATAACACACTGGAATCCTTACATACAAGATAACAGTGGTAGTTCTAGAAATTTTAAACGACGTAAATCGGAATCATACTGCCTACTTTGAAATTCCACGAATATTTTCATAACGAAGAGAATACAGCCTTGAAGGGGTCAGAATAACCAACAAACAAAATTCTTAACTGCAAACAAGTACAGCGGTCTGTACTAGCAATAATTTTATTTGTCGTGTCACACGAAAGCGTAACCGGATACGTCCACTCTGAATAATATTATTTTATGTCGAATTTTTACTGTTCAAAAATCACTGCTCCTGACATAACGCCAATTACTTGAGTAGAGAAAGATTATTGTGCTTAAAACATCCAAAGTATTTTGCTTCCTACGTATCCCATTCCTTGATTCTGGCTTCTTAAACATCCACATCCCTCCCATTGCTACACAGCCTTGGCAGATGATACATTACTAAGTAAATTTCTTCTATCAAAGAACATAATTATTTTAAATCATCAGAAAGGTGACAAAGTAATTTAAGGCATTACCATGGCATTTCCCTATAGGGACTAAGGAACCCCATGAAAACCTGTCAGGATAGCTGATCTTCAGGCTGATGTCCGAACCCGAGACCTCAATATGAAGCAGGAGTGCTAACCACTCCCCACTTAATGGTACCTGCACCTTGTCGTGGTGGTGGGGCTCAAGTACCTCAGTGACCCCAAGAGCTACTGGTAGGGTCTCCCTAGCCAGATTGGTCGAGAGGGAGAGGTCAGACTAAGACAGGTACCCTGGTCCTCCAGGTTGGGGGTTGGTCGCAAGGCTAACAACCTTGCACATAAAAAGGAAGATGTTTTGAAACCTCGATCAAAGCCTCCGACAGACGGACCTAACAGAGGACCAAATGGAAGAGGAGAATTGAGGAGGCCATGGACCGAATACGGACCGGAGAGCCATAGAAGAAAAAGAAGAAGAAGTGCTAACCACTTGACAACAACATTTAACATTTTTCTTTATTAACACAGGACATACATATGCATGTCAAGGAAATATTTTCCAATTATACATTTATTTTTGTTATTAACTTGCATGATGCTAAACATTTTATCAGTAATTTTAACATTTTTCTATCTTTCTACAGTTTCAACAGGAATTATGTTACACCCCAGGAGTCCACGTCCCGACCACACATGAGGCGTGAGACTCAGCCTTACCATCTTGTCATGCCTCTTGACTCGAATGCTTACAGATCGTCCCTGAGTATGCTGGACCACGGTACTGATGTCCTGCAGAGATTTCAAATTCCCTGCGTTTACTGAACCAAATTCCACAATCAGATCCTCTACACAGATGCCCTGAGAGAAAACATATTTATTCAGAATGAAATTGCAATTCTTTCAAATTTGAATTTGTTATGAAGGGCCGCTTGAATTTAAGACAGCGGCATACAAACTGAAGTGTCACATGACATATACCAAAGACTGAAATGAAACTAGTGTAATTATTGGTGCTGACGATTACAGAAGTGAAAAGTTTGGCATAACACTAATGCTTTATACTTTGTATTTTGAAGGTACCAGGCTAAATTTTCTGCCAAGTTAACTAATTATCCTGAAGATTCCTCGCACTTCGCCTCGTCTCTTCTTAATGGCATTAACAAACTCTGTCCAATGTGCAGATTTGAACTCTTTACTGCCCATGTAATATTCCTTGTAACTTTCTTTCAACTCACGGCTTCCTCAGCTGGTGAATGCGGTGCGACAAAGTTAACTCTTGCTATAGGTTCTGTGTGCTGAACTGCAGATGTTGATGGATCAACTGGTAGACCTACTCCTTCCCTCTGTTGTCCATGTAGGATATGCAGATTTTGTTCTATCTTCAACATTACGCCCTTGAGATCATTCATGAGACCTGAACACAGTCGACCGCATATACCGAGTTTCACAGACAAATGGTAAGACCATATAATGAATGCCATTCAATCACAGCTTTTTTATTTAAGAATGTACATTAACATTTTCCAACGCATATCTTTTAAATGTTTTGAAAGCAAATAATGATAGAATCTGAAGTGAAGTTTTGAATGTTTAAGTAAAATGAAAAGCCCAAGTGAGAATGACATTAAGATCGGAATAACAGATTGTGAAAGTTGCCACACAGTACGCATTACTATAATAAGTGTTTCAAATTCATCAAAATTCAGTTGACCATCTACTGCACTTTCACATAAGCCTTCCTACAAATTACACTACCTCCAGTAAAAAAATGACAATACTTTCTTTAGAAATAACTCAAATAAATGGTTGACAATTACATATAATCTTATGCCTGGCATCTCGGACTTGGTAAACATCAATATCCTGCCTGGGGTATCCACAGTCATCCACAAGTGCCTCTGTCATTCCAACACTGTTCTGTAGAAAAACGAATAATATTTCACCATAAATGCTTCGGAGAAGCAGTGAACAAGTGCTTTCTTCCGTTACCACTAAATGTAGAACTGAGACCATCCCAAAAGCTACAGCATTATGCAAAAATTACAACTGTATCAAACACGACATGAATTACTGACATGCTATAATACTTACACGATCTAATACAGACTTGAACTGACTGATTTCATTTTCAATTTTTTCCTTTTCATGGATCAGTGCTAAGACGCTATCACGTGTAACATTCGCTTCCATTTCTAATTAATGAAAATATGTAAACTCACTTCGAAAGACGCTATTCACTCTACCAATGAATATAAAACTACATACAGGTACACAATCTGGCTTTAAGACATTGTATTGAAGAGTGGTATGAACCACTATCAAGAGCTCAGTCGGTAACAAAGCTACCTACCATCCGAGCCAACCAATTTTCACCTCCCCCATAATCATCGACGACCAACAAAACTTATATTCAGGAAAGACAAATTTACAAACTTTTAAGATAACTGTCTTCTGGGGTTTGTGCTGTGCAGTTTGGTCGAAATTGACCGACGTTTCAGAACGTATTATTAAATAAATGTAGAACTTCGGTTTCATTTTCGGGACGTCCTGGCCACAAATATTAGACCAAAGGTTGGCTGTCCTGATTTCGGGTTTCCAAGGTTTTCATTCGTCCCTCCGTGTAATCACAAATGTATTCCATCTTTACATCTTACCAAAATACAACTTGCTACAGTGATTACATGTTTGGGACGTGTCTAGCTGCCATGTGGTTTATCTGCAACAACACGACAATGTAGATTGTGAACACACGATCAGGTTAAGTAAATTTTAATGCCAAGATATATACTAATTCATGCATGGTTAACACTCTGCTGGAGAATAGTATTATATACAATTACTACTTTCATACGAAGACAAATATGAAAGAATGTCTTGGTGGCATCTTGTGATACGTCATAATCTAGACCAGTGATTAATTATATCATAAATTGCGTATTTAAATAAGAAACATAATAAATATGCTCCAAAACGCCAGATGTTACACTTTCAATGAGATAAAAATTCTCAAAAATTACAGAAATCTTAAATAGAAATATATGTTTCTGTCATTAATTTCAGAATACAGTAAACTTTACAGAGTAATTTAAAAAACTTTGTTGCCTTCTTTTTTTGTGTCATATAAAATCAAAAAAAAAAAAAATCTACGCAATTTTATTCAGTGCAATCCTGTTTCAAAGACATGTCCATACTTTTAAAGCCAAGATAATTAATTTCACAGACAACATATCATCTGGAAATATCACTGAATTCTAGGTCAAATGTTAAACATTGGAAATAATTTTGTTATTACGTTAATAACACATAATAGGATACCAATTGAGTTGCCAACACTGCAAAAAATGTCATATTGTATATAAAAATTAATTTAAGGTTTCTAGGATACTGACTCGTATTAGAGTTAGGTTATGTTATTTTTTTTAAAAAAAATTAGCATTGCAATAAGTTTATCCTGTTTGGCCAAAGAACGATGCATTCCTGTTTATTAGTAGGTTAAAATTACTTGATACATCCCAAAATTATGCTGTAAGACAGCTCCCTCTCTCTCTCTCTCCGAACAGTTTCAGGTGCCTTATACAAAATTCCCTTCTGAATATTTGTGGGAAAAAAACAATTACCAACTTATGAACATAAAACTAGAATAATACCCCTAGACTTACAGTATTTTAAAAAAAAACACCAAATAGCCTAATCACATCAGACTACAAGTAACAATTATCAGACTGACATCAATCAAAATAGGTTTGGTATACTGAAACACAATATTGTTTAACATTATGACGGTTCAAGTGCGTATGTTCACTTCGCGAAGCTTTCCCTAAGTCCCTCGACAGTCGTTTCATGATGCAAAGGTTAATTTGCAACTGATTACAACATCCGCACATGCGCACGGAACAGACAGACTTGCGTAAACAAAACATACGTAATTAAAATTGCAATGATAATTTCTCGGCTTAACCAAAGTCCCATTTATTCAAATCTGCCTAAAAATATATTTACGCTCACGTGAAGTTATATTAAGCACATCCAATTTGGTCTGATATTACGTTTGGTGCATAATGGAAGGTTTCTGAAAGTAATTGAATAAAAAAAAATTATTAATTTTAATTATTATATAATTTCAAAAAAATCTAGAGAAGGACACGAGTCAATTAATGGGCGTTTGAAGATCGTCATTAATAGGATAACACAAAACGGACAATTAGAATGCATAAATCAAGATTTTTACTATTTCAACAGATAATTTAAAAAAAAAATTAGGGTTTTCTCATCAATGCAACAACGACCTAAATTTCGGGAATGCACCGTTCTTTGTTTCACCCGCTCGCCACGTTGAGGCACAGGATGTGAGCGGGACCTGAAACAAACAAACAAACGAAACGTCTCCTGTAAGAACACCAACAAACAAAATTGAATTAACAACATCAAAGGAAAAACTTACCTGTGCTGTTGGTACTCCTGATCTGTCTTCTGATGCTGATATATATTTTTTTAATAACGCTGACGACAAATGGCGTGAAACGGCGAGTGAGTTGTCCACATTACGTAACACAACTCAATTAAGATGAAAATATTGCGAGCCATCTTTTCCGACTTTGAAGAGAAATATATAAAAAAAAAATTCCCTGCATTCTTGCGAATCGCGACTCACGTTTTTGGACGGAAGAACTTGTCGATGATAAAACAAAGAATCGATAACCGGGTCCTACAAAAACGACCTTCGTATGATTGCCCGCGACGATTAAGAGAAAAAAAAAAGTCGTCGACGAATTATGCCTGTGCAAACGAAGTATGGCAACAACAAACAATCCAAGAACGATTTTTTAAGAATAATATTACGTCACGAAGATTTGATTCTCGCAAACTCCTAACGCCTACGGAAATTCGCGGAATTAAAACGCCACATAAAACGAAGACGTCCCTGAATGCGCGTTGTTGTCACGTGATTATTATTAATATTCGCTCGCGTAACGCGATTCTTCAATGTAACAACGTTCTAAGTCTTTCTCTATGCTGAATCATGAGTTCACTTTACAGTCTGAAACAAGAGCAGAAAACATTAACGAAATCAAAAAGACACGGTCCTCAGTTGATACCACGACCAGCCTGGGGTCGGACTGACGTGATAAGACCGTGTCGATGCCTGATGACCTGGAAAAAAGCAAATCCCATCCGAAAGCGAATGGG
>NW_019060920.1:0-13454 GCF_000696155.1 Zootermopsis nevadensis
AGTACTAATACTACTAATACTACTCATCCAACTCCTAATAATGATTCGATATATTACGATACGAAAACTGGCTTAATGATCGATTTTAAGACGAAGATTTCCAAGGGTGGAGTTGGATGCAGAAAGTTGAATGACCAAGAATAGTTGGCCTCTGAACAGCAACGTAAAGACCTAAAACATCAGACCTATTTAACAAATAAGGGTAAGCTAAAGAAGACTTACATTGATAAACGAGATCATATTAACAACACACGTAAGAAACATGCGAAAAACGAAGTATTAAACATCAAAGAAAAACCGATAGACGAAATACGCGAAAATATCGAGAAGGAACGACGAGGATCTAGAGCTAGAGCTCGGAAGAAGCGAGTGGCTCTAGTTTCGTATAAATTATCAGTGACTAGTTGAGTTATGACTACGACGTTTCGGATGTTGGTTCTTTATCCATCTTTATTTATTATTATTATTGACTGCAAATGGGTTTTTACCCGGTGGCAGTGGTCCTACAATAAGACACAACAGAACAACGAGACACAACAAAATAATAAGACACAAAAAAACAAAGACACAACAGAACAATGAGATACATCAAAACAATGAGACAGAACAGAACAATAAGATACAAAACACATAAGACTCAACAAAAACAATAAGACACAACAAATCAACATACCACACTCAAAGGAAGTCCCTTACCAATACGACTACCCTCGAGTCTACGCCCGATGCCGCAATTTTCGTAAGTAGCCGATCCTGAGGAACTAAATCGAAGGCCTTAGAAAAATCTGTTATAATCGCGTCTAACCGTCCTCCGTTATCCAGTGTGTCTGCAATGTCCTGGCAAACCGTGATTACTTGACTTTAGCATGAATGTTCCGGCCTGAACCCATGTTGACACTCGAATAACCAATCCTTTTCCACCCAGATTTTCCTCAGGTACGATGCTATAACGTGTTCCATTTGTTTGCAGACCACCGATGTTAAACTAACCGGTCTGTAATTTGCGACCAATGATCGGTCACCTACTTTGTAAATAGGAACCACTATGGCTTTTTTTTCCAGTCCCTGCATCATTTATTAGCAAGAAATATTATACTGGGTACATTTATTCTCTTCAATGTAGAAACTACTGATGTGTCTTGTGGAAATGTATGTGAATCAATTAGGAACCTAATAAATCAGAACGAAATTATAGATTTAGTTATTGGGTTTAAAAGCATGAGCGTTATAAGTCTACGTTGTGACAGGAATTGGACACAGAGTGAGATAAAAATTATGATTTCCATCCCAGGCACCTTCTTTAGCAAGCCGGATGAGCCAACCTCAGAGGCAAATACACTGGCGTTAGTAGCTTTGTACATTCGCGTCTCGCGGCGTTCTTTGCTGGCTTCATAGCACGAAACTGAGTTGCAAGATTTTAGTGTTACATTGACTGTCAAGGTAGTCTGTAACTAATTTGATGTTTCTTCGCCTGATATTATTAATTTAATAATTTGATGAAGTTGAAAGAGGCTGAGCATGTAGCACGCATGGGTTATATGAAATGTACACAGAAGTTTATTCTCAAAGCCTGGTAGACTTGAAAATAGATTTTGAAACATAAATGGTGGATGATAAGAATGTGTGGGCTCAGATCAAATGAGTGCAGAGACCCATAATGTAGCGCATGCTCGAACTTGTAATTATTCATTCCGTGTAGCCTCCAGCAACCATTAACTTCTTTCAATTAATTTTATAAATAACAGTATATAAAGCGGAGGAGACGTATAATCGTCCAAATCCATTGTTTAAGGTAAAATAAACTGTTAGTTGAAATGGGAGCAGCTTAAGGTTCATTGTTGAAGCTATGCAAATGGAACAGTCTGGAATTTACGGGAAGCCCAGTCAAAAAGCAGATATGGAGTGCAGTGTTCGAGGCTACAGTGTTTGTTAAGATAAAGACTTATAATGGAGCATGTGTAATTGGTAATTGTGCAGAAGCCCTTGGACAAAACATTAGTTATTTATTCCACTATCTGTAACCGTCCACTGCTCGTGGCCTCGTGACAGCTGCCGTATCAGGGTTGGTGTTTGACTGCCTCTCCTCCCGAGGGCTATCTCAGGGTGTAGGATTTTTAGGGCCTAGCCAGTCGGTAGGTAGCTCTTATCTCAGGTCGTGTTAACGGCCTGATCACACCAGCCAATAATAATTCAGATAATTGAAGTTAGAAGTCACTACTATTTATTGGTATACAATTTACAGCTTCCTGTGTGTCTCTAGCACCTTCGCTATCGCGACTTAAAACAAGAGTGTCCCTACCTAATTCTCCTCGGCGCAAGGATCCCGGACTTGGTGCGAAGCAGATCCCCAAACATTCCTTTCTGTCCAGATGGCTTAAATACGACTTCTAACTCTTAGGGCTGAAGTCCATCCTTTTTCTCGGTAAGTGGTGATAAAATCTTAAAGAAAGGTTTTGACATATTGGAAACACACAGAAACAAATAACAAAACCAAACTAATTCCAGATGAGCGGTTACATAGCTTGGTCAGAAATAATTTTGTCTGTGTTGATCTCAATAAATCCACTTTAAGGAATTATAACAAAGGTTTTCAGCAATATTTCACACACAACATGAGTGATGTGGCCTATGTACTTTTCTCGAATCCGATCTACCAATCTCTGTCTCTTAAGCCTTGTTTCTGATCGACCGTTAAAAGCCCCTGCAGAACATTGCTTACAGCTAGTTAGTCTTTGATTGCAAGATTTTGAATTAATGTAATCGGAGAAGAATAAGAGATAATGCTTGCACAAACTTCATATTACGTGTTTAAAAGATTGTCGTATTAATTTCAAAGTTTTACTTATACTGGACACTAACGAGAAGGGTTGACAGACTGACTAAGTTACAATAGGAACTTCATGAGTTTATCTCTTTAACTAGTAATGGCGGTGTGACGAGATCAGGGACGATGATATGTGATGTGTAAACTGAAGGTGTGGGAAATATTTTAGACAGAAATCTTAATGGATTATAATAAACTTAAATCTCTTCCTGCTTCTATGGCGAAAGCTTGAAAAGTTTGGTGTTAATTGGTTTATCCATTCTCGACCCAGAAGCAGATATAGGTATTACTTGTTCGGTCAGATAAGAGCTGTGAGATGCGCGTGAGGGTCGGTAAGGACGCTTTCTCCGTACTACTTAACACAAAAACATAAGTGCAAATTGAATTTCCACCAGTGTGACGAACATTTTACAAAGGTTCTGTTTCACTTAATTCCCTATCATCTTCTGCAACTTCTTCCTCCCCCTCCTCACTACTGCTACAAATGCTGGTATCACTGTCGTTTTGTAAGTTAACTATAATTTGTTCCGAAACGTCGTCAAAAACCGCAAGTAATTCTGTTCGCACTGACGGGAATTGTTGCACAACGAGCTCCGTACTTCCTTTGTGATGATACTAAACTTTTCCTCAGGTAGCTTCATAGCATCATCTAGGCGGAAACACATTTTTTCCGGCGACATTTTCTTTGGCCCATCCCCATATCAGTTTAATATTATTAAGATTTGGGTGATATGGCGACAAGCGAAGGAAAAAGTGGCCATGTTCAGCCAGTAGAGTGTCAAATTTGAATCTTTTGAATCGTGATTTACGCAGTGTAATTAGGCCAGTACAAGGAATGCCACGATGTGAGAAACTTTGATCATAGCAATTTTCGAAATGAAGAAGTTCGAGCCGGATTGAGTTGTTTATTATGGTAAACTTCTAATACTGAATTTGGTGGAAGGTTTGGTATTAACTTCGTTTTTAGCCATCTTTCATAGTTACCAAACTTGTGAATATGACAGGCTTTATTATAAGTGAGTCGAAGTTATTCAAATGGCATTCAACACACGGTCACAGCTCGCTTGTAACTCAGCTCCGCTTATACTCCATCCATTAGATGGTTACTCATTAGGTTCCAGTTTCTGTAGACAAAACCTGCAGATGGAAGGAGTGCGTATTTTTTTTTTAAGATCAATGTTTCAACAAAATTGATATTTCACAACACTGTAGAAAACACGATTTAGAAATTTGTGTAATTCAGCTAGAGACAAAAACAGCTCACTTAGTTATATTAAGCCTGTACAGATCTCCAACTGGCAATTTTCAACAATTTCTAAGGGGACTAGATGCTACTCTAAGGTATCTGTATAAACCAAAAACTGAATTTTCATCTGTGGCGACATGAATCTAGAGTCTGCATTGTAGACTATCAAAATGAAAACTGCCGTAAAAAAAAAATTTAAACTCACTATTAGCAACATATAATTTGATGCATACTGTAAACTTTGCAACAAGAATTCAAAATAACCCAACAACGTATTATGGGAAAGTTCAGTCCCAGGCTGCATTACCGACATTTCTCATAATTAAAGAATGAAAGGTTCATACACTTAAAGTGGTACGTTTCCAGTCTCCATAAAATCGTTCTTTACTCAGATAATATCTAGTTGAATTGTGGAACACTTGAAATTTACACAGTTACAGGCTGATATTTCGTGTTGTTATTTTTTGTGATTTCTGATCGTGAACAAGAACGTATTAAGCGAATGTTCTTTTCCCCGCTCCATTACCGACACTTCTCAAAATGTAAGAATGACTGTTTCATAAACTTTAAGTGGTGCGTTTCTAGTCTAGTTGAAAATAATCATTAGGATCAGATAATGAATAATTTGAAGTTCTACTATTGTCCTATTAATATTCACAAAGTTACAGGCTCATGTTTGGTGACGACTTTTTTTCGCGTTTTCACAATGTGAAACGCACATATTTGCAATTTCGAGAAAGCGTGCAGCGACCTCGTAGTTCGTCGGAGAATATCGCAGCAGTTCATATCTGTGTGACTTCAGCAGACATATTGAATTTTACTGACCGACTTACGGTTCGATGGTTGTTTGAGAAACCATATCATTCAAATATTGATTATTTGAAACACACTCAACTTCGAGTTAAACAACCGTGTTGCAACTCGAACGTCATATTCCGCAATAAATTACATGTAAACGATAAAATACAATCAGTATTTTGCCTCACTACCCCCATGAACTTATTAAGCGAATGTTCTGTTCGATTCTGCATTACCAACCCTTTTCAAAATCTAAGAATGAGTGGTTCATAAACTTAAAGTGGTACGTTTCCAGTCTTCATAAGAATGTTAATTAGAGTCCCCTGATGACGGAGGCAGTATGACCTCTGAAACGTGGTTAACATCGACCAGACTACACAGCGCAACAACCCAGAAGACGGAAATCTTCAACCTCAAGTCTTACAGATAATGAATAGTTTAAAATTGCACCATTCTCTGATTTATATTCACAAAGTTACAGACCCATATTTGGTGTTTTCATTTTTCTTGTTTTCAGGTCGTGAAACGCACAAATCTGCAATTTCGTTCATATCCGTGGAGGGATTGCGTAGTTCGTCGGAGAGTATCGCAACTCACGTGTGTGAATTCAGAAGACTTTTTGATATTTATTGACAGACTTGTAGTTCGATGGTAGTTTAAAAACTTCATATCATACAATTGTAATTTACTTTAAACACCCTTATCTACGAGTTATTCTACTGTGATGCAACTCGAACATCATAATCCTTCATAAATTACGTGTTAACGATAAAATAAAATTAGAATTAAGCTCCCCTGCCCCCAAGAACGTGTTAAGCTAAAGTTCTGATCGCGGCTGTATTACCAAAAGAAATGTAAGAAAGTGTACTTCATAAACTTAAAGTGGCACGTTTCCAGGCTACCCAAAAATTTTCATTATGGTCAGATTATGAATAGTGTATAGTTGCACTATTGTCCGATTAATATTCACAAAGTTACAATCTGATATTTCGTTTTGTCATTTTTCGCTTTTTTAGATGGTGAAATGCACAATTTTGTAAGTTCTTTCATTTGCGTGCACTGCCTCCAAGAACGTACTCACTACCAGTCTGTCCTTCTCAGAGCTCTTACTGATGACGTATTTTGGGCATAGTTTTCTGTGAGTCTAGGAACACTGGTTTCATTATGGGTGTTACTTCCTCCATACCTAGTAAGAATTCAGGAAATCAAAAGTTCATGTCATGGTTCGTGCTATGAGAAGTTTTGAAAAGATTGACAGTGAAATGAAAAATGGCTTAAGAGTGGTGCGTGTGAAGTGGACTTCCAGCACATGATAGACGGACATTGTTAGTGCTGCCCTGAAACAATGAGAGTGAAGTTCATGCTGTCCGGGGCGTGGGTCAAGCGAACCTCTGATACATAGAACTGAACACTCCTCCCCCTTTCGACTGTGGTTGAAATAGGGGAGAGTGGATCAGATGATAGCAGAGCGTGGTTAATAATTTTTCATCTTGAAACGATCCCAGTTCTGAGCGTGGTTTCGCTTGACGGCCCCTTTTTGATTGCATTATACTTAAAACTTTGTTGTATGTTTAAAGTACGTCACTGAATCGGATATTTACCACTGGTCGCGACCTATTTGGAGCTGAAGTGTAGAGAGTGGGGCATTGAAGCAAGCGGCTTTTTTCGTGTGTTACGAGAGCGCTTGTCAGCCTTTGTTAAACAGGGCAATCAAAGGACTTCGTGCAATATGGAAGCTGCAGAGGCAAGCATTTCGGTTGCAAATAAGGTATCTAGACAGGGTTCTCTTAATCGGGTGAGGAGTCGGGCTCTCATGTTGCCACGTCTGAAAATGATTCTCCTGTACTGTCGGAATTATTAAAAAATGTTGAGTCTTTAGATTCTGACGACCCTAAAGCAATTGTGAAATTTTTTTCGGAGGTGAAATCTGCGTACGATCTCCGCTTGTTTTCGGATCGAACATTTATGGTTCGTTTGTTACCCCGAGTCAAATGGGGTATGTTGACCTTTTTGGGGGAATGTATTGGGCGAGGTGAATCATGGGAGCAGTGTAAGGCTGAGGTACTGGACGAATATTTCCCATTTGTGGTTCGGGAGAAATTAGACCGTGAACTAATTGTCGGCAAATTTCAAGGGCCCAATAACCCCTTACGGACATTTATTGTTGATGTCGCAAAGCTGATGAATTCTTTCCGTATGCCGCTACCGAACCACAGGTAGTTGATCGCGTTTTGATGAATATGCATCCTAATATCTTGGCACAGTCGGCATTTCTGGAACGACCGTGATCCTACCGTGAACTTCGGAAGTTTGTCGGCCACGTAGAGGATGAACGGCAACGGTCGGAACAATTTTACCGGTGGGGTGTAGCTGGGTCGCCGGTCGTTACGTCTGCCTCCATTAAACCGTCCCAGCGGGTTTCGTGGTCAAACCCTCCTCCTAAGTGTTGGAGTTGCAGTAGAATGGGACATGTCCGAAGGGACTGTAGGGTTAACCGATCGCTTTCAAGCAACTGGTCAAAGCCCGGGCGGTGACGTCGCCATCGGGCACCCATACTCAATAGCTCTTTGAAAGTTCGATCGCCTTCTAAAATCGGTCCGTTGTGGGTTATATTGGATTTCAATATTGGAGCGATCCCAGCGTTAGTAGGTACGGGTCCCTAATTTTCCTGTATTTGTTCTGATGAGGTGGAAATTTTGTTTCCTTCTAGTTCTGGCGCCGAGTTACTCCCGTGTTGGTTATCTTGCTTTATGGCAAATGGCCAGAGGTGTGAGGTGAATGAAGCAGTTAAATTGCATATCAAGTTGTTGGATTTTTCATGGAATCAGGAATTTAAAATCTTGACTGGTGGGCTGTTCCCGGTTATACTTGGGCAAAAATTTTTAGGTCACACCCATATGTTCATCGATCTCGGGGCTCGAGAATACTGTTTTGAGTTCGCCCTGGAGCGTCGGACGAGGTTCGAGTTGGGCGAATTCCCGGAAATAACAGACCATGGAAAGATGAAAGATCTTTCACAGCGGTTTTTGAGCGAAGCTGCGCAGGTTCATACCTTGTCCTCGGTGTTCTCCAATAAAAACCCGTTAGAAAATATGTCGAAGAATTATCCGGTTTTGTTCTCGGGCAGATAAGGTACTGCTAGGTGCGCGCCTTATGAGATTGAAGGATCAGGACCCCGTTCGCGCGTCTCCTTACCGTTATGCCCCGCCGAAAATAAAAATATTCATTCTTAGTGCCTAAGGCGGGAGGTGAGTTCCGTATAGTAGTGGACTATCGTAGAGTTAACTCAAAGGTAGAGTTTGATTCTTATCCCATAGACCAGGCTTTCCAACAGTTTGCTGGTTCGGTGGTATTTTCCGTGTTGGATTTAAATTCCGCATACTACCAGATTCCACTCTCCAGGTTCCAGCCGACAGGTTACTGTATTTTGCACACCTTTCGGGTTGTACGAATTTAACAAGTTGCACATGGGGATTAGTGTGGTGTGCCAAGGATTGAGGTGTGTGATCGATGAGTTATTTTCGGATCTGAAGGGAACATACGTGTTCAATTTCATGGCAGACCTAGTGGTCTATTCGTCGTCAATCGCGGAGCACGAGGTTCATCTTCGCGAAGTTTTTTGCAGTCTCCAGCAAGCTGGGTTTACCCTGAAGAAAGACAAGAATAATCTCGAGGGTAGTAAAATTAAGTATTTAGGCCATTACGTGTCCTCACGTGGAGTGCGAGTCTTGATGAACTTTGCGTGCTATTCGCCGATTCATCGGAATGGTCGGATTTTATGCTAGGTTTATTCCGGAGTTTTCCGAGAAAGGTGCCCCACTGCATGCTTTGAAGAAGAAAGGGGTTCAGCTTGTGTGGTAACAGGAACATCAAGGAGCATTCGAGTCTCAAGAAGACCTTGGGTATTGCAAATCCCCGACTCTGGTAAGGAATTTCTTTTGCTGACTGATGCTAGTGACTCGGGTATTTCTGCGGCGTTAAATCCGAGAGTCAATGGGCAACTAGCTCCTATCTCGTTTTATAGTAGACTTTGGTCCTCTGCTGAAAAACGCCACAGCATTTATGAGAAGGAATGTTTGGCAGTGTTATTCGGCTGTGAAAAGTGTAGGTGTAACCTCGAGCATAGGGAATTTGAGTTACAGTGTGACAATCTGGCTCTGTTTTGACTCCTTAGAAGGGTTAAAGATGTAGGTCGGCTAGGCCGATGGATCCTGCGACTCGCGCATTTTAAGTTTAGAGTCACACATACTCGGGGAAATGATAATGTGGTCGCTGATGGGTTATCCCGTATGTTTGAAGGACGGGAGGCCGTTGAACTGGAAGCGAGTTACATTACTGTGTTGCAAGGCTTGCCCCTAGTGTATTCTTCCCTTGGGGAACACCAGAAGCTGGATCCCTTCTGTTTGCATCTTCTAGAGAAGGGGAAAAATGGTGAGTTGGTGGTAGGGAACTTTGGTGTAGACCGAGATCACCTTTGCAATCAACCGAGAGGAGTTAAACGAAAGCGTTTTTATATCCCTCCACCACTAAGAACGATGTTGGCAAGGTATTTCCATGATTCTCCATTTTCGGGACATCTTGGTGCCCTTAAGACTTTAAAGATCACTTATAAATTCTATTGGCCCAAGATGAGGAAACAGGTGTATAATTTTGTCAATAATTGTGACTTGTGTCAACGAGCGACGGCCGCTCAGAATACTCAAATTGGATTTCATTCGGCAATCCCATTATCTAGTCCGTTGAAAAGAGTCTTCATTGATTTCATCGGTCCGATGGTTAGGACCAAACGAAGAATTCAAGCAATTTTGGTCGTGTTAGATGGATTTTCTAAGTTTGTTGCTTTCTACCGGGTTCAGAATAGTAACGCTAAAACGGTTAGCGACGTTTTGGAGCGTCGGTACTTACCGGCTTATGGTATCCCCGCCTCAGTGGTATCGGATAATGCTAAAGTTTTAAGATCTAAACTTTTTTGTGATTTTTGTTTCAAGTGGGGGATTATGCGAATAAACTTGCCGCCTTATTATCCTCAGTGATCGTTGACTGAAAGAGTCAAGGCTGCATTTAAAGTTTTTCATCATATTTCTCAGAAGTCGTGGGATGAAGGTCCTTCTTCTTTGAGTTTGGCATAAATTATATTTGGGACGGGAAACTAAATCACCTTTAAAAGTAAATTGGAATGTGAGCGCGGAACTACTTGAAGAAGGTCATACTAATGAGCGTTTGAAAATTTGAAAGCAGCGAATCGTTGGTTGCACAAACGTTCAATAAAGATCGCATTCCAAATTCATTCAAACTTGGAGATACTGTGGGGTATTGGTTGAATTTGATGAGTTCCAGAGTCCGCGAAACCTCGGCCAAATTAATGCTGAAATTGTACATACCAGTGGTAATTGCTAAATTTTTGAAAGAAAATGTTTACAGTTAGCTAAACCGGACACTAGGGTCATTGTAAGGAAAGCTCATGTTTCTCAACTAAAAAGATACAGGACATAATTTGTATGTATTCTTGTTGTATGAGTTGTGTCTGGCGAGAATCAGGTTTGAAGATGTATTTTTGCATCTATCTCCTGCCTTACCCACGCTCATGGCCTTTTATTTCGTCGACTTCTTCTAGGTGCGCCGTCGGTGGATGGACAGGCGATCTCGTGGAAAACAGGATTATTTTTGTCTGACCACTGAGGTGGACTCTGTTTGGTGGGACGCTACAAGGTAGCCCCCCTCTCCATCAACTGCGAACGATAGCCACTGGGACTGTGAGGTCTCTCATGAGAACACGTATGAGACAATACCGAGCGGAACGGCGATCCCGTGGAGAAGCAGATGATCGTCTCTAGGACTGCAGTAGCGAACCCTGCCATGTGCGTGGTTGCATGACAGAATCACTGTCAACGGCGAACAATATCCGCTGGGACGGTGGGGTCTCTTAGGTGGACACCTATGGTGACTGTACCGAGTGGAATGGACGTGGGTGTGGTTCGCTGCGAACGAGTCACAATTGAAGCCATTTGGTCGCTGGTGTTGCCTGTTCCTGGAGTTCGATGCTGAGTAACGTGCATGATGTGGTGTTTCCCTGTGGAAACTGGACCTGATATTGGTGGAAGAGGGGGCGGCAAACACCTGTGTCAAAAAAATATTTTTAAATATATTTGAGCCGACTGTAGCTGGCTCTATGGTTGTAATGGGCGGAATCTTCGAAAGGGGTGAGCATGCGTGCGGGGAGTTTAAGCTGGTTTTTGTGGAGGAACTGATGGGGACTGAACCCTTCTCGCCAGAACACAATCACTCACTCTCTCTTTAGCCGTAGTTACAAGGTCATTCGGCAAAGTCTCGCGGCTGGGCAGTCCCTTCGAAGTGACATTGGTTTGTATGTGTTTCTTGTAGTAGTTACCCGTCCAGATTATTATTGAATTGTTTGTTAATGGAAGGGGCAACCGCTGTGTTCTTGAGTTATTCTTGGTCCCACGAGGTTGTCCAGGCTGGGGAGAAAAATTGTGTATTGTTGAGAGTGGGCTGTGTTGTGGGGCTTTGTTATATTTATATGTTTTAATTAAGAGTTTATTGTTTGTAAATGTTTTATCATTGGCCTCTGGTAATGTGTATATGTTGCATTTGTTATAAGAAATTAAATAGTTTTATTGCCAATTGTATTATATTGTATTTGAGTACAATTCTTGTCTGGGGCGTGGACCAAGCAAACCTCCGACACATAGAACTGTGCAACCCCTCCCCGTTTCGACTGTTGTTGAGATAGGGGAGAGCGGATAAACAGTACAGGGTGTTAAAATCTATAGTATATAGTTTACAATAAATTAAACCCAGTGGTAACAGTAAATATTAAAAAATAATACAGTAATAATAATAATGAAAATCTACCCCAGAAATCATCTCTAATTTCTGCAGGTTACAATATGCAAGGACATGTTATTTTATACGTAAATTATTGACGAAACCTGAGATATTTTGCAAAAGCGACTTGAAGATTTTGAGGTGTAGATGCATTTCGCTATGTATAAAGTTTTCTTTAATTCTCTCATTTCTTATTGTAGTGTTCTCTCCCCCTCTGTAGTCCATCATAATATTTTAATTCGTAGTTACCATCTTCTCCCTACACAAGCCGCTGTTTCAGTGCTCTACTACAGGAAAAAAGTTTTGTATGTTCATAGGTCGTATTTTTCATGATTTTCAGTACTCAATGTTGTACACTGGTTTCGTGTTATGAATGCTACAATGTTGTAGAGCGTTTCATTATGTCTGAGGTTGAAAATAATAACAAATACACATAATCAATTACTAAATGATATTATAAAGACATTTTCGTCATCCTTAGAAGCATTGCCTAGTGTCTCATCCAAGTCGTTAATTTCACGAAATAAGTTAAATATATTTATTCAGACCAAAAGAAGCTTATCAATTGTAATTCGTTCCACGAATATTATTTATATCTATCATTTCATATTCCAGTTTTAAATAACTAAAATTTTGTAGCCTGGACCAAAGTTATTTAACAACCCCCGCAATAATACATGTATTTTACCAGTGTTTTATTTCGAAGCGAAAGTAACGAGTAATTTCTTCTTACTTGGCCGTACATACGTATCCACCTTGGAGATAGCAGTGGAAGCAGAGGAGGAATACGGGGTTAAAAGGAGGTGGAACAAGATCAAGAATGCAGTACAAGTAGTAGCTGAAAACACGCTGGGAATATACAGAGAAAAAGAAAAGGAATAACTGGTATGATGACGGAAAAGAGAAATGAAGACCATACGAAGATGCTACAAAGAAGTACAAGAGCAAATGTACAGGCATACAAGGAAGCAAGGTAACAGGCAAAAAACTTATGCAGAAGGAAGAAACGTCAATATGAAGACAAACAACTAGAAGAAGCACAAAACAGGTACAGAAGAGGCGAGGTACGAAAGTTTTATGAAAGTGTAAGACAGATGAGAGGTGGCTTCCAACCGAGAACATCTATGTGCACAAATAAGGATGGAGAATGGGTAGGGGATGAAGTGAGTGTCCTTAATACTTGGAAGGAGTACTTTGAGAAGCTTCTTAACCCAGGACAAGGAACACCAACGTAAGAAGAAGTCCACACCAGAAAGGGAAATCACCCCACCTTCTTTACAAGAAGTAACTGCAACAATAAGAGAGTTGAAATTAAATCGTTCTCCTGGGGAAGACTCTATCTCAGCCGAGTTGATTAAATACGGTGCTAGAACGCTGTGGAATCACATACTCTCTTTATGTGAATTGGCGTGGAAGACGGAGTCCATGCCTGAAGAATGGCATACAGCAATTATCTGCCCAATATACAAAAAACGAAACAAGTTAGACTGCGGGAATTACCGAGGGATCTCACTCCTCAACGTCACCTATAAAATATTTGAAGCAGTATTATCGAAGCGCCTGGAGCTTTATGTTGAAGATTGTTTAGGAGACTACCAGTGTGGTTTTAGGAGAAACCCATCAACAATTGACCAGATTCATCGCCTTACAACTACACTGGAGAAGATATGCGAACGAAACATCGAAGTACATCAACTATATATTGACTTCAAACAGGCCTACGATAGAATAGATAGAAAT
>NW_019060922.1:5637-30725 GCF_000696155.1 Zootermopsis nevadensis
CAAAACAAAGAAAACAAACACTTTGCCGCATGTCTCGGTCGTCACCTCAAAAGTGTGTGGCGACAAGCTGCGATGTGTCCGTCTCCCGACTCTGTCGCCTGCCTCGGTCGCTTGTCTCTGTCGCGTGCAGCCAAATTGTACCTTTAAACACGATCGAGGTTTTAAGCTGCCTCTACATCATGAAATATAAATAAATAAAATTTCTCTTGTAACACGAACAACTGCACGAAATGCGCGTGCGCTATAAGCTCTTCTCTGTAATGACCTGTCATCAAATATAAATAAATAAATAAAATGTATCTTGTAGCACGAACAACTGCACGAAATGCGCGTACGCTATAAGCTCTTCTCTGTAATGACCTTGGCTGAATTGAACTTACATTGAAACTTGTAAATTAGTGGCGACTGTAAACTTCAGGAAAGTGACCATGTTTCCTTGTGTGCTTAAGTCAGATCGCATGGAAACGTAGGCAGCTCAGTCAGTGTGACTGACAAGTTAAGAGTTATCCAGTATTGCTTTTCTTCTGGAAATAAATCCATCGTTTTTTATATTGAAAAGAAGCCACGATGTTCCAAGGGCTCGTTTTGCCCCCGTCTTCAGGTGATGGACAGCTTACTCTGTTGGGTCCTGTAGAAGGACTAATCCAAATCGCATGAAGACAGGCATAACCAGCCCTTGAAACGTCATGACCTCATTATCATACACAGAACGATGGATTTATTGCAGAATAAAATCAACATTGAATGTAACACACCATCGTTAAAACCTTTTAATAGAACAAAAGCTAGCCTCTGGAAGACGTTGGGAATTCTCTCTTTGTCAAATGCAGACCGACTCTGAGGCCCATCCAATGGGTGTCATGTCCTTGTTTCCTTTGCGTAAAGCTGACGGAGCGTGAATCTGGCCATGTAACTCCTCCCAGTTTGGTTTTCTAAAATTCTAGGAGCAATCAATGCCGTTTCGATATTTTCTCATACAGATCATGGTTAACCAATCACACGGGTAGCTTTAACGAATTTCTGCAGGTGACTGGGAAAATTGCGTGTTGTAAAGGCAATCTTGCATATTGGGAAAATGGAGATAAAGCTCCATTCATTCTTAGTATCGGATTTTAAATAGAGATAAGTGGTCGGATTCACGTTACGGCCGCTGTAGCCCCAGGTAGCTAAGAATAGATGATGTTCGTTTTACGAAAGATCTTACATAAGCAGTCATTTGTGGCATTCATGAAGAGCTGAAGTGCTGGCTGAACGTTAGCTTGTTTCGCCTAATCGTTTAACGGAAGGGACCTGTCGTGGCCAATAAATAAAATTAAATTAAAACCTGTAAGACACGGTGATTGAGTCTTGGGCTGACAAAAGACGGTGTTTATAACTGCAATGTTTTGATCTGTGAGCTTGAATATGGACTGGCTGTTACGCGATAAGTCTGTGGAGACGGGTGGGATTTTCGCTCTCGAGACCAAATTATTCACAAATCTGCTGTGTTGTTGTGCACGCAGGCTCTACGTGGGATGATGGAAGGGTTATGATTCATCATCACAAGTGTAAAGCATCGTGATGTTCACATGATTGTACTTGAGTGCCGTGTTTCAGGAATTATTAATACGAGCCTTCCTAGCTGTAATGTAATGGGTTCTCTACCTGCGGCCCGCCCAGGTGTTTCATGAGGCCCGCGTATATTTTTTTCCCCCCATATTGTGTTACTCTGTAATACGATGAAGAAGTTTTGATGTGGCCAGTGCTTGGTGGTAACTATCGCTGTGAGAAACTGTTCATCTTAATGAAGAACTTCAAATCAACAACTAGAACCCGTCTTATCTGTGAGCTGTTGGAGGAATCCATGCGAAACGCAAAAATAGGAATCAAACCTGATATTAAATTATTATTCAAGCAAAAACTATGTCAGATATCTCACTGGTGACTGATTTCACAAATTTTTTTTAGTATTTTTGCGGACCGAATCTGTTGCGATAGTATGATCCGATTTAGTGGTTTTGATAAATTACCGTGAAGTCCTTGTAAATTGTCCTCATGTGCAACCTTGTGGCTCGTAAGTCGATAAGAAGGTCTGAATGTGTTTCAGGGCTACAGAGTTTGGTAACTCCTGCTATAAAGGAAGACAGTACATAATCAGTCACTTACACTAGCCGTGCATTCCAATAGTAACTTCAGTTCCTTATATAATTGTACGACCACTGCTAACAGAGGCTGTTTAAAATGTTTCTCGACGAGATATCATAACCGCATAAATTTGCGTTTTTTTGGGGTCCGGAGGTTACAACTTCAGTCGCCCCAAGCTTCAGAGTCCACTGTGCACCCCTGATCTTGTTAGGGTCCTTCAAAAAATCCTGGCCTCTCTGCTAGCGCCGCCAAATCCGACCCAATTGAGGACCTGCTCATCAACAACGCAGAGATGAAGGAAGATATCTTCCCTGCGTGCAGCCAATGCTGATCACTGACAGACGACGTGGTAGGAGGATTCTTCATCCTGTCGAAACCTGTGTCCGTTTTATGGGATTTTTCTTATGTTTTATATTGCGGAGATATTCGTTGACCCCTCGTAAATTTGAAAGAATTTATACTTGAAAATCAGCCACAGGTACTTCCAATTCCAAACGTTTCTGGGGTCTTCATTGGCTGTTAGCTGCTGAATGTCTGTACGTCACGGAATCGATTGGTTGAGCTTTAATTTTCTTTTCTTTCTATATTTGCTGTCGAATTCGTTCGTTGAAGATGCGAATAAAAGGTATCAGTGTGTTGACTTTAAATTGATCGATCGTTGCAGTTTACCTCGAATAGCTACTATAAATACTGTCAATACTTTATAAGAGATATCATTCCGTGCTATCTTCTGTTTTGCAGTTTCTTCAGATAAATAAGATAAGTGGCAGCTCATAATTTGTATGTCCCACAGAAAATAACCTATTTTCAAAATGTTTGATATTGTTTTTAGAACATTTTGTTGTTAAGTGACAGAATTTTCTTCATCTAAGTCTATTATTTATTTCTCCTTGTTCATATGCAGAAGATTTTCTGTTCAAATCCCAAATGAGTAATCTTTATTCGTGAGTAACTCTGCATTCAAGGAAGTGTTTTCTTTGAGGTAGGAACTGAATTGATTACCTGCTCTGAGGCATCACTGTCAGAAGTCGAAACAGTTTCTGTCTATTTCATAATCGCACGTCACTATGACAGTCTAATCAAACTTAAGTATGATAATATTTTGTATGCATAAACTGGAGAGTCGACTGTCTACAGAGAATAGAGCTGTGACTGGTCGAGCGGATTCTGTGGTTAATTCGCCAGTCAATCCGCAATCCTTCGCGTTTTGCTACTAGTTGCCAAAACGAACACACAAACCGCCCACCGCCCTCGGGGCGACGTGGCCAAACCTGCATCTAAACGGGTCGCTCATGTCTGCGCGTTCATAATTTCAACCAAATAACACAATATTTGCTCGTTTGTCGGATTTTTTGTAAAAATGTTACGTTGGACGCTTATAAAACCTAGTGACAAATTTTGAATTTGGGCAGTTATAAATATTATTCTGTTTTAGAGTTTAGATATATATTTTAAAATGTGTTTTACGGCGTCAGTAACTTGGATAATTAGGGGCCGAATGACAGGGTAATTAGTGAATAATGAATTGTAAATTACATGTAATGAAGTGGTCGTGACGTAATTTAAGGCACTGTCTTGTCATTTACCTGAACTAATTTAGGTAAACCACAAAAAAAAAATTCGTCAGGATAGCCGATCTTTGGGCCGAAATTTGAACCCAAGACTTTGATGCGAATTCTCAAAGAACGTATCTTAATAATAAATGCAGTGCTCTTGTTGGTTGTGATTTTCATTTCAAGCGACTGAGCTGATAGATACAGTAACCTGTTGGAGGTCATATTCTGCACGTGCCTTGTCTGAGAGCAGTGGTTTCATTTATTTTGTATGAGGCTGGAAAAAATCGCTTCCAAGGTCAGTCACAGAACAGGAGGAATAATTATTTCCATATTTCAGTAAATTTATTTCTTTAATTTATGGAATAGGACGTAGCTTGTTCCGATCTCTCGTCTTCCTTCCACCGTTTCCAGGGGTGCTATGTAGATCGGCTTCCCTTACGTCTTGGTCGTTTTCATAAGTCACATCACAGCCAAGATATTTTAAATGTGACATTTGTTCAATCGGAATATCGTCTATCATAAGTTTCGTTCTGATTGGGAATTTTCCGTGGAATGTCATTAATTTCGTTTTCCTTGTTGATATTTTTTATATTATATTAATTTTATTTAATTCCAAAACTGGTCACTGTATCATATTTTCCTTTTCATATATTAAAACCACATTATTTGCAGATAGCAGCATGCTTAATTATCGTCTTCCTATATTTATGAACTGTCTCTTCTCACTTTTTCCATGAATGAATGTCATTTAAAATATATCGGGGAGAGGCTACATGCCTGTTTAACTCTTGTATTTATTTTGATTCCCTGTGTTATTCTTTAATTTATTATAAACTAGAAATGTATTAGTATACAAATACTTACTCGAGTAGCTTTGTTTATCAAAAACATGCATCACTTTATGTGTGCACATGTGATATGATACGTTATCTGTTATTCACTACTGTAATATTTTCTGTATATTAGTGTTTGCTGTAAAGTGTATTTAGTGTAGTGTCAGCTCTAACCTGTACCAGGCCATTATTCAGTAACTAGATTTTTGTCCACGGAGTGTTTGCTCCTAAGACTAGACGGTGCTTTATTGGAGACAAGAAATTAAATAATTAGAAATTAAATTTATTTACTATGTCATTTTGGAAGTATTTCAATATGAAACGTCGTTAACATATATAGTGTGTTTAAAATATTTGAACTCGTTGATTATGAGATTTATCTTCAGCTGCATTTTTACTTTGATATTTCATTATCTAACAAAGTAATCCATAAAGCCGATTCCTTAATGAAAGCTGAAGGTTCATTACTGTGTTCACAGAACAAGATGAGTCCAATCCACGTCTTCACATGCTGTTTAAGGCTGTTTTAAATATAATCCTCAAGTTTTCGTTATGTGTAAATGTTAATTTAAGGCAAAAGTGTAATTACATATTTATGTTGTATAATGAACCGGCTTATTCCGTTTTAAATATAAACCTAAAGTTTTCGTTATGTGTAAATATTAATTTAAGGCAAATGTGTAATTACACATTTATGTTGTATAATGAACCGGCTTATAAGGCTAACAACATTCTGGTTTCCTGTAATTATGAAAAATAGAACAGAAATAAAGAATAAAACATTTTCAGGTGAAAATAGACGTTTCGGGTTATGTTATCGTATTAATCTGAAAGAAATAAAATTTTACCGCGTGAAAAATCTCAAAGAAAGAGATGGTTTATCAAGAACCTCGGAGGAATTGTTCACAAGAGGAAAAAGAACAGAACAAATACTTCTCTGTATAGCCAGATAAACAATTTTACGTTAAAATTAAAACGCGTTATAGCCGTTTGCATAGAACAGCTTTGTAACAACCTTGACTTGCTTAAGAACCAAGTTGTCGGATGAATTTTTGTGCGACCATGAAACTTTGTTCACGCAAATAAACGTGTATAAACACGGCCTTGGTTCGGACTGTTATGGCCATCTTGAATTTATCTCTCAAGAGCCAAGTTGGGTTTTTTGTGTCAAAGTGCCCCAAGCTTTGTGTCCTTCCTTGGAATAAAACGTACAGACAAAAACGTCGAAATGATTTTTTCCAGCTGTTGGATCTGGGACTCCAGAAGCCTCTACGACACAGACGGCAAAGCGATAATTACGTAATGCGACAGGATTTTACAGTACTTCGATGATACAAAATAATTCCGGTCAGAGTTGATGAAGATATTCACTACTTCAAGTCAAAAGTATATTTATTAACTATGTTTACAATGTAGACAACACAATCATAATTAAAGGCTAATTGTGAAAGAAACAATAACTGTGACTGAGGAAACACACAGTTGAATCTGAGATGTTAGATTCTCTACGCCGTAAGTGTGAATGCCTAATCGTCTTATTATCGTCATCACAATGTTAAAATGGAAATATTTATTTTCATTCTAAGAAGACGGCTTAGCCCATGGTCTGTCAGTTGGCGCTAGCTAATGGAAAATATTTGTAATAATTTCGAGGCGTTTATCTTGAAGTCTATGAACAGAGTTTATTTTGATATTCCAAAAAAAAAAAAAAGTGTGTTCTAGGCAGTGCAACCGTGAAGTGAACTTACACTTAACGGGAGGAGCGGCCGACTCATCCGCCTGATTCATTAGCGTGTTGCAACAAATAACTAAAACAACAAAGAAACCTTACACGTGTTTGAAAGAAATTCATAGCAGAACGTCATACTCTTAAGCAAACTTGAACTATGCGTCTTCATTGTTCAGATCCTGCTGAGAACCGAAGGTTACAGTGCCTTATTATTAATTAAACTTCATGTGTAAACTAACCTATAGAACAATGATGTTAATATTAGCTTTCCATCCATGTGAAACAATTTTCCTTCACGTTACCATCACGTATTGGACTTCTGAATTCCTTACAATGCCAAAAATAATTAACTCACGAAAAAAAAATATAAAATGAGATGATAATGTTGCGTCATATTGTGTTGAATATATACTTGTTCAATTTTATCAGTCTAATCACAATAAAATATTATTATTAAATATTAAAATATTATTACAATTAAGAAAATGTCGATGCTCTGCCCGAATTCCGTGCAGCTAAAAGCTGCGGCCTAACGTAATTAAAAACATAAATACATTTTTCAGAACGTTGTTCCTATATGAATATGACGTAACCAAAATACTTTATATTGGAGATTTCTTGACTGTAAAAGTTTTCCAGTCTTGATACAAGTAATTAGATAAAGTGGTTATTCATATTTATTCTGTACTTAAGAAGCAAAATGAACATTTACATGCAACACAGAATAAGACTGCAGACTTAAAGCAAACGACATGGCATGATGTAATGGCATTTTAAAATTTTCTACAAAAAACCCCCACGTTCTAAAAAAAATCTTTATTACGTAATATACAAAGTAGTATTGCTAAAGTAGACTACCCACAATACATCAGCTTGATTCATCTGCATGCACTGTCTGTATCTAACACCATGGAGTCAAGTTAGTCAGGAAATCCCCCCCCCGATTAATCCGTAAAATCCATTTTAATATTATCCTCCCATCTACGTCTGGATCTTTCGATACGTCTTTTCCCTTCAGGATTTACAATCAGCATTCTCTAATCCATTCATTGCATCTAGGAAATGCAGTAAATTCGCAATGGGCAAGTCTTGTGTGTTTACGTGTTTCACACCCGAAGACCACGTAGCGACTCTGTTCGCACTTGTCGAAGCCAGTCTTATGCAACACGTCTCTGTACTTTAACCTCCTTACTGACAAGCGAGTGTTATTTCATTGCAAGAAACGAACACTAAATATTCTTACTTATCATCAGATTCAGGTTATAAAAAGAAGAGATAAGCGACTAGGCGCCATCACTATCACATATTTCGCTACCCTCCTGGGTTTCTCGTTGTGTACGAGGTGCGATCGGAAAGTTTCAAGACTGTGTCAATAGAGGGCGAACCGGATGTAGTACGAGGTTCTGCCGCTAGGGGTTGCGGCCTACATTCATAGTGAATCAGTGTGCCAGCCGGCATCATCGAATTAGCATTTGTTTCTTAGTTACGGGCGTTTTGGTAGTGCATTACACCGACCCTCCTGCGATTTCGGAATGGCGTGTGCATCAAATTTTGCCAAAGACTCGCCAAAACGGCTACCGGAACCTATGAAATGCTAAAGCCAGCATTTGGGGAGTCCGCAATGGGTCGTGCACCAACTTTTGTGTGGCATTCACGTTTTAAAAATGGCCGAACCTCTGTCGATGATGACGAGCGTTCTGGACGACCATCTTCGAGCACAACGCCCGAAAATGTTACGAAGATCGTCGTCGTACCATCAACGACTTGTGCGACATTGTTGGGATAGGCTATGGGACCTGTCCGCTGATTCTAAAGGAAGAACTCCACATGCGACGCATCATGACAACGCACCAGCGCACACCGCCTTCAAAGTTCGGCAGTTTTTGGCCTCAAACACCATGGCCGTCATCCTGCACCCTCCTTATTCGCCGGATTTAGCTCCGTGTGACTTCTTCCTCTTCCCAAAGATGAAAATTCAGCTAAAGGGAAGGAGATTTGAGACGATAGAAGAGATTCAGGCAGAATCGCAGATGGTGCTTGACAGGCTGACAAAGAAAGATTTCCAGGGATGCTTCCAGGCTTGGCAGCGGCGCTGGGATCGTTGTGTTCACTCCCAGGGGAACTACTTCGAGGGTGATGGATGAATTTAATACCTGAGATAAGTGTACGGGTTTTTATAGGCGCGGTCTTGAAACTTTCCAATCGCACCTCGTAATACAATCCTTCTCTGTCCATTTTAAGTTCAAACATTTTCATCAATGCATCGCAAACTCCAAGTGCATAACCAAACAAATTTAAGGTCTGCCGTCAAAATGGAGGACAGTCACAGAAAATACCACTTGTTAGATCAACATGTTTGTTTTGTCGATAAGTAATGAGCTCCTTTAGCCTCCAGCAGGTTGCATCAATGCTGATGTATCTCATTTCATCTCGATTTGTTCAATATTTACTGGTGTGGACGTGAGATGTTCACGTGGCAGGCAAGAGAGTGTGTAGTTCTGTAATTTCATATCTTCCTTTTACTGTGTAAGTCATTAGACATTTGACAGAACTTATTGTAAGGGAGATTATCTGCACCTTGTACATCACAGAATAACGCGAACCAACATTTTAAACGACGCTGTTTCAACAGCAGGGTTTATGGCGTCGAAATGAGATAGCATGATCATAATCAGTGATGAGTTAAGATTTTCTAAGGAGCAAATCTTTGTCTTATATGAGGTCTAATACCGGCAATTTTACAGAGAAACTGGGGGAAATTCTGATACCTGTCGATACCCGCTGACACGGCAGAGACTCGAAATGTTTGCCTCCAGAAAAGAAGTCCAGAGATCTGCCGCTCGGTTAATAAAAGGGTGTGTTGAAAGGAATGTGGAAGAACGTGGTGTAGTGTGTCGTTAGGGCGATTAAATCAGTGCATGTAGCACGCATATAAGATATCAGAAATGCATACAAAATTCGAGCTGGAAACCTAAAAGAGAGAGACCATTTGGGAGACCTAGGCTAATATGATAGCGAAACATGGACTCTCACTCAGAGGGAGGAACACAGATTGCAGGTGTTCGAGGAGGATATTTGGGCCTAGGAGAGAAGACAATGGGGCATGGAGAAAACTGCATAATTATGAGCTTAAAAATCTGTACTGCTCGCCCAGTATTGTCAGGGTGATTAAGTCGAGAAGAATGAGATTGGCGGGGCATGTAGCGCGCATGGATGGGACACGAGGTGTGCACCGGGTACTGGTTGGGAAACCTGAAGGGAAGAGACCGCTGGGGAGACCTAGACGTAGATGGGAGGATAATATCAGGCGGGATCTATGGGAGATAGGAGTTGAAGGAGACTGGATTTTGTTGGCCCAGGACAGGGTCCGGTGGAGGGCTTTGGTTAATTCGGTGATGAACCTTCGAATTCCGTAAGCCATCTGGTTGGTTGGGTCCACTATTTGGGAAGCCTGAGGGGAAAAGACATCTGGGGAGACCTAGACGTAGATGGGAGGATAATCTCAGGCGGGATCTATGGGAGATAGGAGTTGAAGGAGACTGGATTTTGTTGGCCCAGGACAGGGTCCGGTGGAGGGCTTTGGTTACTTCGGTGATGAACCCCAGGGTTCGGTAAGCCATCTAGTTAGTTACTTAGGCTAATATGATAGGATTATGTTAAAATGCGTCTTAAATGTTTTATGATTCATGGTCTGCTGACACTGAATGTCGCGATAGAGTTGTCAGAACTCCTGCTTCGTATTTGGAAGGTTCCGGGTTCAAATCTCGGCCCAGAGACTGGTCCCGCAGGTAAATTCCGGGATACTTCGTCTGTCTTCCTCCATTTCCTTTACAATCCATACTCATTAATCGCCGCTGCACAGTCTGAGCTAGTGACAGTCAAACTCGGTAATGAACCTTCAGGTTTCGTGAAAGAGGGGGAATTTGTTGGACAGCTGAACGACAGTTTGGCTTCTCAATACGGACTCTGCCCCATGGAGAGATGCTGTTACGGTGTAATTAGCAAGAATACTTGTTAATCGCTTTGCAACATGGCATATTTACTGCCTGTGACTTTCTGAATATCACAGAATAAATACTGTGTTGTCTGTTAAAATTAACCAGGTTTTGTAACATAACATTAGCTGCTCTCATTATGTTCCTGTTAGCAACGAGTGCACTGCCCTGCAAATCGTTTACGTAAGAAAAACAGCTCCGTCAAACACTATTTTATTCTCAGTTATTGTGATTACATTTTTTAGTCTGCTTAAGGAAACAAGCTTTTGTCCTCAGTCTGTCACACTTATAATAACTTGTTAAACAATAGACTACGTGTGAAGATAATATCAATGGAGATCATTGTCTTTTCGTTCTAACTTCCTGTCATCAATAATACGAGCATGGTGAGTGTGCGAACTTATGAGGTGGTAGAAACAATTATGAATTAATGTGTGATGGGGGGGGGGGAAAGGTCTTTTAAATAAGCCGTCTGGAAAGACGACAAGGCGATAGAAGGATAACATTAAGATTGGGCTTAGAAAAATACGTAGTTAGTGACAAATGGTGGATTGAACTGGCTTAGGATCTTTTCCAACCGAAGGTTTTGGTATTGTCGCAGGAGAACCTTCGATTTTTGTGTCTTGAGAGACAGTTAATTCGTTAATAGTAATTAATAGTTTTCGGTTTATCCTATATTTTGTGTTATAATGAATTTAATATTGGTTTTAATGTTTTCGTGGTCAATGGTAAATATTACTCTCTCTCTCTCTCTCCCCCCCTCCCAATTTCCACCGACCACCAAATCTGAAGAAACGAATTCCTTAACATCGTATCGCCGTTTTCCTTTGTAAGTGGGAATTATTTTACTATCAGTTCAATTACTTGAAACCATTTATATTTCTTCGTATGTCCATGTTTACTAGATCGTCTGCTTATTACTGACTTCCTATATTACCAATCGCTTTTTCAGTCAAATGGAATTATTCCTTCTCGGTGGGTTTTGCAGCCGTGTAGTACGCGGGTTTCAGGTTTTCCATACTAAATAAGACAGGCAGAAGAGCTTTCATTACTGTTTTGTTCTGTTGTAGATATTAATTCAAGCGATAAATGAAACGTTAGCCGACTGAAGCTAACATCCCGTGTTTGTTATGTAAAACCTTGCTTATTTGTATATTCGTTCTTGATGATATACAGTGACGTTTATAATTAACCTTTCTATTTACATGTAGTTGCAGGTGCTTATTAAATATGCACATTTAAACATGAATTTTAAATGAAACTATAGTAACAATTGTTCTTCCAGCATTTGGTTATCATGGAGCCTTATACTATGTAAATCGTGATACTTTGATGTGGGGCATTTCAGAGTCTGAAGGATCGGATATTGATGTGGCGCATTTCAGAGTCTGAAGGATCGGATATTAACAGATTTTAGTTGTATGTATGTTAGATTATTTAACGACACTTTTTAACTGCAGAGCGAGAACACGTGCAACTATTATTAGGGCTTATATTTTCATTCGCCCTTTGCGCAAAGCTCATAAAAGTAAGTACGTGGAGGTTATAGGCCAACCTACGAATTTTGATTAAATTTAGCACCGAGTGGATCGTAACTAAAAATCTGTTGAGTGGACAGAGGGCATGGAGAAACGTCCTTCGTGATGGTGTTGCAATAGAGCTGTTTCATTTTGTAATCAATATCTTGTATTTCAGGCAAATACACACTCCATAATCTTTTGTAGAAATACAGAACACAAACCAGGTGGACCATAAAAACAAACAAAGACAACAAAATGCATGCAAGCCTTTTATATTTTGTTTCGGCAATTATACATTTCACATCGCGCTATTACGCAAGACAGGAATAGCAACATTTCAGAAATCGTTAATTCTTCCCCATCCCAGTCTGTCTTTCTTCATCTCCACCCTAAGCCACGACGGTAAGCGTTTGTTGTCGGTGGCGAATGCGTTGGGAAACATAGGACGTGGGTCTGGTTTCTTGAACGGGTGAACGTTCTTCAGCTTTTTCATCAGATACTCCTTAGCCACTTGCTTCGGGTCCCTGTGTTTATCCATGTACCTGCAACATTCCAAGGTACTTGTGTGTTATCGGACACATCGCTTTAAAAATAGGTTAGGATAGGTTGGGTTAGGTTAGGTTAGGTTGGGTTGGGTTAGGTTAATGTGTGTGGATAAATGACACATACTTGAAAGTTATTATATTTTATTTCAATAAATGACAACTAACCTAACCTAACCTAACATAACCTAACCTAACCTATTTTTAAAGCGATGTGTCCCGATAACCCACAAGTACCCATTCAAATCATGATGTGTCCAAAGATCTTGAACAATAAAACCTTCCAAATTTCTCAAATTTAAATTAAATATGACTACAAATATGAAATTATAAGCCGGGATATCTCAGTCGGTATAGTGACTAGCTACGGGCTGGACGACCGGGGTTCGATCCCCGACGGGGGCAGAGGATTTTTCCTGTAGCCTCTGCGTCCAGACCGGCTCTGGGGCCCACCCAGCCTCCTCTACAATGGGTACCGGGGTCCTTTCCCGGGGGTAAAGCCGGTCGGGGCGTGATGCTGACCACTCACCCCCATCTAGTGCCGAGGTCAAGGAAGAGAGGAGCTGAAAGATACTCTGAGGCAAAATAATATTACCAACAACTGTACCAAGTTTCTAAACAGTTACATTTCTGGCAGATTTTCATGAAACAGAACTTAATTTTTAACATCAAGACTAAAAATTGCACATAAAATAAAATCTTAAAAATCTTACAGGTTAAATGGTTGTCTTAGTGGAAACCACTTCTGTGGTCGAATGTAAGGCTCTGGAAAATCATATTCAAACACTGGCTCTTCCATATCTGAAAAGAAAGAAAGGGGTATAAAATTTGTTTCAAAAACAAAAATCTTGCGAGATTCGTAGTCTTCACGATGAGGATGTTCTGCATTTTGGTGTTCTGTAGACTCATCCACATTTCGGAGAAACGTCGGCATCTACTGATAAGTCTACATGGTACCAAAATCCAGAACAAGATCAACAAAAATCTTGCTGCAATTTAATTTCTAGTAGCCTAATGGATATTTTATATGAAAAGAATCATCATACGGACTCCTCTCACTGATCTCTGAGGAAATATCCCAATAAGTAATCAAAATAATTTTTATTTCAAACGTGAGACTGGAACATGTAACGCCTTACAACCGGTATGTATGACGTTTAAAACAGGCCCTGTGGAGGTAGATATGGGCTAATCGTGTTCAAAAATACAAATGAATTATTTAATCTGAAGTAAACATGAACCACATTTTTGCGATAATAATAATAATAATAATAGGAAATAGGAAAACTCCCGTAGCTTTCATTGCGAATACATTCAGTTGAGTCTTCTCAGGCAATCGGCAACATCAGACGGTTGCAAAATATTTCGGGAATGGTCTCGGTCCACTTCATCAAGGAATATTCCTGCCGTAGATGAATATCAAATCCCAGGCGTCCATCCCACGCTGTTTCACTATTAAGAGCCATCATTGTACAACTTACACCAATGAGCAGTGAATTCTTTTAACTTACTGAGTGTATTGTGAAAGAAGTCTGTAATTGATATGTCCCAGTCACTTTGGAAAAATGCAAGCCCAGCAGGTGTGATGTCATCTTGTCTCTCTCGGTAGAACTCCAGCGTCTGGAAGGTTCTCTTCTCTAACTGCAAGCTGTAAGGAAATGGATCAATAAAACACAAAAACACCTTTCGACAAAGAAAGAGTGCGCGCGTGATAGTCATTTAATGTCATATCGAGTGCACCGACCTTTAATGCTGAATCAAAACTGGACACTTGCTATTACCAAAGCATTAAACATATGACATTAAAATATAAACTAATAACCAAAGTAATGTAATGTCCCCACTTAATGGTGCCTGCACCTTGTCGTGGTGGTGGGGCTAGAGTACCTCAGTGGCCCCAAGAGCTACTGGTAGGGCCTCCCTAGCCAGATTGTTCGAGGGGGAGAGGTCAGACTAAGACAGGTACCCTGGTCCTCCAGGTTGGGGGTTGGTCGCAAGGCTAACAACCTTGCATCGTAAAATGGAAGATGTTTTGAAACCTCGATCAAAGCCTCGGACAGACGGACCTAACAGAGGACTGAATGGAAGAGGAGAATTGAGGAGGCCGTGGACCAAACACGGACCGGAGAGCCATAGAAGAAGAAGAAGATTCATCACTCCACTTCCGAAACTCATGCTCTTGGTACCATTTACTTTTAAAAATAGTGTCTGTTGGATTTTTGATGTTCACGGTGGATGTATGTACAAAGGAAAACAGGATGGAGGACATATTAAAGAGAAAACAGGAGTAGTTAGCATGTGTACGCGGGCATTACCAAGGTCCCTCCTCCTTTAGCCGAGTGTAATCCATCCTCTTCTCCTGTTTGTACAGGATGAACACAAAGCGATGGAAGCCAGTGCCTCGCGGAGGTAAAGGCTGCAAGTAGTTCCACACGACTTCACCCTGGCTAATATCGTTACCTGGGATGTTGCCCCTAAGAAAAAATCAACTCTTGTACATAAGGTAACAAAATCTACTCTTACAAAAGAAAATTATCAGACAAAAAAAATGTATGTCAAGACTTAGAAAATTCTACATATTGCTAGTGCATACCTACTAGATACAGAAACACTTATGACTGTCAACATTGAAATGTTTCAAACACAGAAATTTATTAAATCATGAGAAACAAAGTCGGTATTTACAGACCGGTTACTAATGTTACAACGTATCAAAACTCTATCTGCTACGCATAAATAAAAATGTACAACAAGAAAACTGCTCTAACATTGAATACTTAACTAAAACACAAGACAGTTTGTGTTCAACTGAGAAATACAAAGAATGTTCAGTAAATAAAATCCAAGGGGGTGCGTTTCACTTGTATTTATTACTTATACTCGGACTGTAACACAAGACAGTTAAATGAGTAACTTACACAAACCAATGAACATATTCGGCATCTTGTTTCGTTAGATGTCCGTCAGGGTTTGTGAGAACAAGTGTCCAGAGGGAATTCGGTTCACTGACGTATGTCACTTGGGGAACAGTTGCGGCCTATAATAGTCATAAAAACACACCACCTTCAATGAATAAAGCACACAGTTTCTCAAACATAAGACAAGGAAATATGTTCATAAATCAATGATGTAGTCCAGTGGTCCCCAACGCGGTGCCCATGGGCGCCATGGCACCCGCAAAGGCTTTTTTTGGGTGCACGCGTTGTTACGGAAAGAGGTTATACTGAATAATGATGGCCGCCTCCACATTTAGTTTCTGAAAATTAGAATCGCTATTTAAGGAGTTGTAGGATGAATTTAATTTTTATTAGCATCAATCAAATGCTGCCCATTTAAATTAATCTCAAATAAAAATTTGCCATTTTTTTCTGGTCCATCACACAGAAATTATATAAAATATGTCTTATCAACATTTACAATTCATGTTTATTTTTTTATATAGCAAATATAAGTAGAAATAAGGAAAGTAATTTCTGATTCTGTGTCCTGTGATATCTATTTTGTAATTAGTTTTTAGCAATATATTTGCATCTTAAAAATTGAACATCAAGACAAAAGATATTTGTAGAATCGTAAAAGAAAGAATTTGGAAAGTGGAATACACGTATTCACTGCATTACACCTTTCCAATCTTGCTACACACTTAATACTGAATGTACCCTGAAGACACAAATAGTGTGTTCCTCTGTAATGTTGGTATACCCTCACAAGACAGCACACAACAACCCAGAAGAATGTGTGTTGGAGCTTAACTGTTGGGTTTTAATGATTCTGTAATAAAATAGACGGTTCAGCCGTTCGCTTACAATCTTTAAGAACACTCACTGCACTATACAACCATTTGATGGCGAAAATAGCCACTACATAAGCGAAAGAACATAAATGTTGTGTGATTTGTGTGGAAACGCGCATCTTGAAAAAAATATGTAAACATTTACTTCACGATTTTAAAGCAGAGTAAATTTGTAAATGTATCTTAAGTTGATTTTATTCTCATCTGTATGTAACATGTGTAATATTAAAGATAGTTTTATAGGGAATCAAGTCCAGTTGATTTATCAGCTCAAAAATCATTTAATCGATTTGGATAAAGCTAACAACTGTCTGAGTTCATTTTTGCCCCTTTTTCACCGTATGGTGCACTGGCTTCTGAATGGTAGTGTGATATTAATATAACAAATTTAATCAAATACAACCTCAGATGGTTTAATCACATTTCCTCGGTGTACTGGAAAGCAACTTTCGTCATTTAGCTCGTAGTGTACGTCCAACATCACTCGTGGAGTGAAGTATGCATCACCAAATAGATCATCATACACCCCATAATGTCGGGCAACGCGTCGTATATGGAAAGGTCCGCCTGTTTTCAGCCATTCTTCTTTCACCTCCTTCAGGGAAACCTGAACTATAATAATGAGAAATGTTATTCAAAACCATACATTTCAGACACCCCACAGAAATATGATACCAACTGTTTATTGTGCATCTATGTTTACATTGTTTCAGCCAATGTAAAAATATAAATACATGGCATATTTTTATGAGCTTCAGAATAATTTGATTTTTTTTTCCTGATAAGATTTTTTGTGTATATATAAAAATGAACTTCGTGGTACCTTGCTTCACAGATTTCTTAGATATAAAAAATCTTGACTGAGGAGGAACCATTTTTTTCCGGTTTCTTCACGTTTTACTGTATGATGTTTTAAATGCTACACATACCAGAAGATTAAAGATATTTGACTCTATTTGTAACAACAGTTATTAAATCGAGCTGTACTACTTACGCTGTTTTTTTCTAGAAAGTCTTTCTATTTCTGGATTTGATCTAACAGCTTTTATGATTGCAATTCGTTCCTTGAGTTCCTTTGATCGTGAGGGCTTTGGTTTAGGAAATCCAATGTCAACTTTGAAATTAAGTGATGGATCTTTATAGTTTATCTCTGAAACATAAATAAATTATTTGGTTTATCAAGTTAATTAATTAACTTAACCTGAACATACATTTCCATTTCTATCCTATAAAATGACATGAATCTTGTATTTCTGCCACAAATAGTTTTCACACAGACTTAGGTTAGGTTGAAATTGACCTGCCTTCTAACCGCTGTTTCAAAGTTCTTGCTACACCAGGCGGCTTTCCTCTTATATGATGTCCATATCGGACCAATGCTATTTGCAGGACGCTGACATCTCCTACAAGTAGTTTCAGAAGGGGTCCAGCCATTGTAATCAACTTAATATAAATTCCTGCAGCACAGAAACACCATTGTGAATATGGTTTACAATATGCTTCGGATCAGTATTTTATTAAACGTATTCGCTTCAAGTTAAGATTTAAACAAAATTTTAGCGTGTTGTTTTGTTTATTTTTTGTAGTTTATACAATATTCAAGAGCTTAATTTTTTATTTTGTGGTAAGTCAAGTCAGGAAATACATTATTTTGATTAACTACTGTATTCAGAATTGATCACCAGATGGCAGGAGTTTACAAAGCTGAAAAGGCAACCATATCAGGGTTGACAATAGTACAGTAGAATCATGTTATATTGATTTTTAAAAAATCGGTTATTGGGTAGAAGCACGCGGAAACACCAACATATTTATTGGTGCGTAGAATGATTCTTTCTTCATTATACATGTTTGTAAACAAATATAACAGTTTTAAGGAAAGTAATAGTTGAATAACAAGATTCAGTTGTAAGAGTTGGCGATGATGTTAGTAAACATTGCTCGATTCTAGTAGGTCCCGCCAGTTTGAAGCGAGATGTTGTGAGTTGGTGGATGAGGAGTGGTTTGTTGTGTTTGTGTTGACGCTACGCCGTCGTGAGTTAACTCCGTGTTTGAATGTTTGCATATCATAGGTTTCATGTTGGAAAACGTTTTTTCTTTTGTGGTAAGCTGATATTTCAGTTATATAATTTCGTCAGTGTTCAGTATCATACATTTATGATGTCATATGTGACAATGTCTAATATTCATGTTTTCTGTTTAGGTACTTTGTGATAAAAGATGACAGATCTTTTGATTCAGCCCGTTACTTCGAGAGGGGACACATTTCCCCGAAGGCTTTTGGATGGCTGTCGATCGTCTGTTGTGAATCGTTATGGTAGGGCCGGGGATTCTTTGGGTTCGGAATTAAAACATAGCAAGAGTGATGACTTGGTGCTACAGAGTGCAGGATTAATTCCATCAGATACTCAACGTACACGATGCGATTCATCCATTCCGAAAACAGTTTGTGTGGTATACGAGGACGACGTGGTGTCTTCACATGTTCTCCCTAAAGCAAATCATTTCAGTGATAATGAAACTGTTGAGGTTAGGCCAACCAATTCTGATAAAGCACCGCGGAAAATTTCAGGTGACTTTTCTGATGTGCAACGAATATCAAATCGCCATGTAGGTTTGTATGATCGTGTGGATCCAGAAGATAGTATCCGGGATATGATAACAGAAAATGATTTTTACAGGTGAGATTGTAAAGCAGATTATCAATTTTATTTATTTTTGTTTGCTTGTTATGTTCAGTCACCTTTTAAAGTATGGGAGTGGGTTTCGCTGTCATATTCGAGGTTTACGTTTGTTTCAGATTTGTATTATTCAAGAAGCATTATGAAAAGTATTTACATCTCTCACAGAAGTATGAGGAAGCAAGGAACATTGCATATTATTTGGAGGAGAAGTATCATGAAATAAAGGTAGGATACTTATTTTGACCTAATTTAAAATTCATACATTTATTGTAATCTGTACCTTTCGTTGATGTTTTTGATCAGCAATTTATTTTGATTTTTGCTGTGACTTGTGATCCTTTATAAACAAAGGAAAACCAAAACAAATGTAATTGGTCTGTGAGATTACCAGATCCATGCCCACAGAAAATTATTTGTTCTCAACTGATAAATGGAATTTATGTACTGTAATTTTTAGTATTAGCTTGTAATTATCAGTATGTGTGTGCCATTTCCATGCTAAGTTAGCTTTAAACACTGCATTACAAATGATTATTGAATGGTTTGTTACTCAATACACTTGGAGTTATATGTTGAAGCAAAATTCTGTGGGCATGCAAACGCCATGCTCTGTAACCAACTGACCTATTGTGCATCCACATAATTTATCCTAAACTATTGTCATTAGGGTTGAACAACTGCATTTGAAGTAAATGAACCAAAGTCGTGCTAGGTTTACACAGTAACACAGCACATGCTGCGAACAGGATCATTGAGTAATCCCAACGTGTTTAATTGTTTTTTCAAGTGACTGGTCTGTTAATAGTTCTTTGGGATTTGTGATTTTAACATTGATGTAGATATAGGTGGTAGTCCTCTGGGTTGCTGCACCTCAGGGCTGAGGATGTAGGCATTGTGTTCCTCTGAAATGTTGGCTCACAGCCTGAATGCTATATTGCACAACATTTGAGATCAGTGCTGTCAGGAAAGTTTTAGTTTTGTTTGTCATTTGTGTATCAAGTATGCATACCCTACACATCTAATTAATTTTATCTAAATATTTGGTGAAACGTAAGCTCCTCTTTAGGGAAAAAGGAAATAAATTAAAAACTTGACTTTTGATGCGTTTGACACGATTTTATAAATATAAAATTTTTTATAAATATTTTACTGTAATCTGTTTTAATTTGGAAGTTGCTGTTTTTATGTATTGCTTTTCCATGTTTAGAGACCTCTTTTGTATATGTATGTTTTTTTCTATTTAGAATAAGATGTTTTGTGGATAACATTCAGTTTCATTGTGTATCTCGAATCACAGATTCTGTTCCGATCGCCGGATTAATCGAAAGTAAGCTGTATTTACTCGACACATTTTAATAATGCATGTTGCCTGGTCTGATGTCACTACCCGATGCAGAATGCTGAAATCTGTTCTTGCTGTACTCTTTTTCGTGTTTCATATGCACAGCCTCGTCTTGTTCGCTGTCGTTTGCATATGCATGTTATGGTTTTAGTGGACATGGCACAGGTTTTGGGAAGTGTCCAACACATTCCTACCATTCCCTGCCGTGAAGGACTTTTTTTTTTTCTGGTTTCTGACCTCTTCATTGATTTCTCTAACGAATTGCTCATTTCACGATCATGTATCGCTCAGTGACTGCTGTAATATTTGAGTACACGCCACAGTAAGGCAAGCCTCTGTTGGTTTTTAGATACAACATTGAATTTTGCTGTACGATAACAGACGAGAAATGAGAATTGTTAGTGAATTCTACATTTAACGTGTTCACTGTTTATTTTTTGGAACGTCAGATGACTGCTTGAAAGTTAAATGATAAATCGATAATCTTGCAACATTGTTACGAAATAAATGCTATTAAATTCAGCTGGCTTGCTCACAACGCATCAGACATATTTCGACCATGTCATGGCAACATGTGCCTTACGTATTTCTCACAGACTTTTGTTTTCTAAGGATCCGTGGAGTCTTTGTTTTAAATATTTCATTCAGCTTCAGACCACCGCTATTCGCCGTGCCTCAATAACATCCACCCTCAATCTTCACTGGTTGGGAGACAATGAGCGATTGAAGATGATAACTAAATTTGAATTAACGAGTGAAATTCTTCTTCAGACGTGTTTTTATTTGCATAGGGTCGAATGGCATCTAATTTTACACACTGGTTTTCTGTTATAATAGCTGTTTTGACTCCACATCCTGTCTTGTACCGGTTTATGATCTCTGTTTGTGCCGTGTGCTGATTTGTATTGTCTACGTTCAGATCGGAATCGTGCACGTTTTCTGCAGGAGGACGTCAGCATGACTGGTGAATCGTGGAGTGACACCGATCTTTATCGTGATCAATAATAACTGTGTGAAAACCACACGACGTTTAGAGAGCGTTGCCATTATTTTCATGACGTGAAGTTTTTGAAACCTGCATCACATTTTGGTGACTTACCTGAACTTTTTTTACGCGTTCCTATGGACTACGCAGAAGATTTGCCCTTCGTGGAATTCCCGTTAAAAGCTTTTTCGCGTTGTCTGTGTTTCTTATACCAGATCTGCAGGAGGATAGAAAATCGTTGAAGTGCAGAGGAAACTGTGGCTGGTTTTTTTTAAAAATATTCAGAATTTGGCAAACGTCGACATATTCTGAACTGATACCTTGTTACTGTATATGTGTCAATTCCAGAGACGTTTATGTTGGAACAGTAATTTCCATGCAAAATTTTACTGAATTCCAGGATTAATCAGAATTCTTTAAAGAGCACTCGGTACTTACGCCCATATTTGCTTCAGATGTGTGAACCCGTTTAGTTCGTAAATATTTACCAAACTAATTCCCACTTCAGAATCAGTTCGTCGCTGTTCGACTTGTGCAAAACGATGTCTGTGTGTGTGTTAGTAACATTTACGCTTCATTAACTTTGTCACCTTGTGCAAGACAATGTCTGTGTGTGTGTTATTAACATTTACGCTTCATTAACTTTGTCATGACAACGGATTCATGTGGAACCCGAGGTCCTTGTCGTATGCGTAAGTGCCGTGATGTTAAATTAGGGGTGGGAGATTAGACACTAGATGAAGTTAGGTGGTGAGCTTCAAGCTTCGGCCTCATTACTCCCGGTTCCCATTAGATTGGAGGCTGCAGATCCTCGTGATTGGTGCAATTATTTGTTTTCTTACTACATATTGCACAGACAAATTGTCGCTTCACGACCGGCGTTGTTCCTTCACCTTGCCCAGTTTATGTTCTTGAGGTGGACGTCATGGCAATTGCGGGCTGAATGTGGCGATGACGCGATCCGGTATTGGCGTTCGCCTTTAGGCAGACAGGTGCAGCACACATCCGCCCGTCCTCTGAGGAGTAGTTTTCCTTGTCTCGTGGCATGGTTGTCCTGCGCCCCGCCATTTCCATGCCAGTGTTTCACTGTCCATGTCGGTCGGTGTAGTTCGCGTCTGCATTCTCCAGTAGTTGACTCTGGCTTCTTTCGTTACGCCTTGGTTTATGCAACGGGACTGCAAAACAGATGGCTGCCGGTAAAAAAATATTCTCGCGTCGGTATGTTATGTTATTTTGGGCGTTGCTACTGAGCAGAGAATACGAAGAGCGTGTTATTCTAATCTCTCCCATCTTGACCTCATCATACACTTCACATTAGGTCACTCACTGATCCACACACAAATATTTCATGAATGGTCTCCTTCAAATCTCTTGGGATGAAATTCTGGGCCTTCAGGATTGTTTTGACATTGAATAAATTGTATATTAAGCCAACTGTAGATGAAGCAATTCCAAAAACTGATTATAGGCTAAAAATGTTATTGTATGGCGCATTTAGGAGCGGAGATTGTGCTTCAAACTGTAAAGTTTCTCACCTCACCAGTAGTCCGCACCTCAGGTTGAGAAATACTGCCATATTTCTGCCAGTCCATCGTCTATGTAACCTCCATTTGCAGCAGTAGAGGGCCCTGATGATGGAGGCTGCAAGTGCCTATGAAACGTCGGTTTGTGTTTTTGTTAAATGTTTTAAATCGATCAATTCATTCGTTTATCCTATGCCTGTATAGAATTCCGTCCTTGATCATGGCCCGTTTTCGGGAGCGAGTCTACAGTTCGATTCCCACAACTCAGAATGCAGTTATGTTTCTGTCTCACTGCTCTTTGTATCTGAAACGAGCGAACTTTAAACTGACTAGACAAGATTGTCGCTTAAAATTAGTGTCGCGTGTCTGTAAACACCGTCATAACGGAGAACTGGTGCGTCATGAAGTTCCTGCTGGACGGACTGACTCATCTCAAAGTCATTCTGGCGTAACAATTAATAGGCCCTTCAGAGGATGGTTCTAAGTTGTGGTGGAAGCCTATCTCCAGGAGTTACGTTCATCGTAAAAGCAATGTGAAGGAGCGTGCAGATATTGGAAGCGGCCTTTGTGTTGTTAGCAGGGTTAATTGCTGTCTTCTTAATTTTTGTGTCATTGTGTGACAATGCAGCCTACTGCTGAAGTTATGTACCGCACAATTATTGTACAGTTTCATAACAGCGACCTCCTGTTTGCGATTATGCGTGTTATCCTGTGTCACGCATCATTTCACAAGACCCTGCATTTAGCCCACGTATCAGGGTCACTTATTCAAGGCGACGTTTAGTAACCACGGCATTTAGCACTACACGATCACTGAAATGTTGGTAATACTGGTGTCCCGCCTGCGCCTACAGGCATGAAGATAGACTGAAACGAAATTCGAAGAACCAAAATTATTTTTCGTTTTATAAAGATTTTATTTTCGTAATAATAGTTTACGAATTGGTTCCTAACTTTTGGGGCCTAGAATAACTTCCAGTTTCTTCTTTTTGATTTGTTGTTTGAACAAATGTTTTACTGTAATCCTGTACGATCTATATTTTGTTAAATGTCTTAGTTTAAAGTGTAGGCCATGAATTTTGAACATCACATTTTTGTCATTCTTTGTTGTCAGGAATTATAATTATGCGATACTGAAAAATGACCTGAGTGTGAGCGCCATTTCTTAGGTTAGTGCCGCAACGTCGCCTGTATTCGTGTATGTTTTTTGCCTTTCCCGTCCTGCCTGTGTCATGAGGTGGCCGCCAGCAGTAAAGTAAAGTAGGGAAGTGGAATTTAGCCCACGCGTAGGTCGTTCGTGTGAGGAGGAAGGCGATAAACATATGAATATATTATTCAAATGTTTGGGAACGAGAAAGTGGAAGCCATCTTGTAAGAAAATATTACATTATATCTTATTTAACAAACACTGGAAAATTTCTGTAAATTGGGGAATATAATTTGAGATGTAGCCTTTCGGCTATGCGTGACCCATATTTTACCGCTTTTCGTATTCCAAACGGCACAGCTCCCAATATCCTTCATGTGTGTTTGGTGTTAAGAAATATCAAAAGGTTTTGGGAAGAAATCTCATTGCCTGCACTCTTTAAAATGTCGAGACTCTTCGGCAATGCGCGGAAGAACAACGTTCATTTGTCTGTGTCGATGCATAATTTAGTGCGTTAAATACCGTCGGTTTTTGGTTGATATTTCGCACAGTTATTTTGGTATGAGTTGACAAAAAAGAAATGTCTGTCACAATACTTAGATACTATGTGTTATGATCTGTGTCTCTATAAATTTAACACGTCTACCTTTAATGGATTGAGAGTGGCTGTACATTTGTTTGCAGTCAGAACACGCTGTGTTTCTTAGTCCGTCGCGTTCAGGGTGTTGCCCATCTGCACGCGAGTTTCCGTTTGCCAAAAAGGCCTTCCGTAGCACAGGTTCTGCTGGAGATAAGTGGCCTCTGGCTAGGCCAACAACCTGGGAGGTCAGTCGTAAGATAGGCTACTGCAGTTTTAATCTGTCTTCCTTATTGGTCCTCTTGGGAATGGATGCCAGAAGACGCGCGTAGCTTACAAACGCCTGGGTGGAAGAGTTAAAGGCAGTAGTTAGTTGTAAGACACGTTTGCTTGAATAGAAGATGACCAAATGCTGCAAGTGTTTGTGATGGTCACTGTGACAACTGTTTTACATACAAATTTTGCTTTCAAATGCGGACGAACACATCTTAAATGGTCGAGGCAGGTCTGCAGGCAGGCGCCATCACAGGGCACCAGAGGGCGTGAATTTGAAGCTCCACGCTAGGCTGTACATTGAGGTGGCTGGTTAGATTCACGTTCCGTGCGGTTTTACTCCTTAGGACACAACGTGCTGGGTGGGACGAAGACAAAGTCTCGTTTAGCCCTTAGACAGGAGAGAAGTTGTTAAGTGTATTTCGGGTGACATTTCATATACGAGGTGCGATCGAAAGGTTTCCA
>NW_019060922.1:33511-48295 GCF_000696155.1 Zootermopsis nevadensis
GAATGCCTCACAAAAGTTTGTGCACGACCCATTGCGGACTCCCCAAATGCTTGCTTTAGCATTTCATAGGTTTCCGTAGCCGTTTTGGCGAGTCTTTGGCAAAATTTGATTTGTTCATGAAAATCCGCCATTCCGAAATCGCAGGAGGGTCGGTGTAATGCACTACCAAAACGCCCGTAACTAAGAAACAAATGCTAATTCGATGATGCCGGCTGGCACACTGATTCACTATGAATGTAGGCCGCACCCCCTAGCGGAAGAAGCTCGTACTACATCCGGTTCGCCCGCTATTGACACAGTCTGGAAACTTTCCGATCGCACCTCGTATTTCTGTGTGTGTGAAGTTCAATTATTGACCGGGGAGGTTGGTAGTCTCTTACATGAGGGTTTACCTGCTTTTGGTATTAATATGTCTTTCTTCGTACGTGATTGTTGTGGAGTTCCTTCCAGTAGCAGTTTTTTCCTGCCTTCCGACAAGGGAAGGTCCACAGTTTTCTGAAAGTGGCAGTAGCCGTTTATTTTACCATTTTGCTTTGAGGTGGAGGCGGAGGAGGTGTCAGATACTGTATAGTAATTTTTCTCGTCCACAGTTTTCTGAAAGTGGCAGTAGCCGTTTATTTTACCATTTTGCTTTGAGGTGGAGGCGGAGGAGGTGTCAGATACTGTATAGTAATTTTTCTCTGTCATTGCAGGAAACACTTTCTTGGTTTTTATTTTTTACTCCCCCCTCAGCAAACTCTAACCTTTGGTGTTTCGTATTAACCTAGTTTCCATGTTTCCATACCTACGCCTAGGCCGTTGCATATGAAATTGAGGGGACACGTAATTTCCAAATTATTTCTTCGCAATTTTTCATACATCATTGACCTTTTTATTTGTTGCTGATACGACCCCGTTGTAAGCAACCTAATGACACAACAAAAAATCCGAATTTATTTCCTTGGATTTGGTTAAATGTCCACCACATCGAAAATTGGTTCACGTAAAAGTACGTGTTAGATCTTGGTGTGAACTGCAGTTTGTTAAAAAGCGTAGTAAGATTAGAATTTGAGGATCTCACGACGTTGAGTACGAAGATATCTTTCTTCTGGGCTGTAGCTGCTCACAGAAGACGATCATCGTCAGCGTATTATAAGTCTTTATGACGAAATACGTCAGTCAGGATATCCGGTGTGTTGCCCGAGATTTGAACCGGGATCCCCAATTACGAAGTAGAGGCTTTAACCATTCTACTTTTTTTGGTTTATAAAACGTGGAAATTCGTCCATTAAGTTGACGTTACAAATACATTATAGTTGATACAGCTTTCACCTCGTATTCGTGATGTAACCTGCTGGAGCGTGTGTGAAGTGTTGCTGTCTTGGATGGTGAGGTTTTCCGTTCTTATCCGCGGTCCTGCAGACCAGCTGACTTAAGATCGTTATCCTGAGATATGCTTACACACTGAGCACGTAAGTTTACTGTAACTCCGCCCCTTATTTAAATGTGAAAAGGAGACCAAAATGAACTAGGATATGGGAGATGGTTTTGTAAACGAAGAAATTGTCAGTTTTAAGGTTATAATGACACTGAATATTCCGATGGTCTTCTGGGTTCTGACTCCGAATGGACTTGTAGATGTGAACCAACGTTTTTGATGAACATACTGCATTCATCTTCAGGGCTGAAGTGATTTCAGTGGACAGCCAACAAGGGATGGTTCTCCTATAGATTGGGTTGTGGGTAATATCGCCTCACGACGAAATTTCGAACAGGGTCTCGGACTTTACCGGTGGTGGGTTCTTGTGAACGCGGTTATGAATCTTCGGATTTCATAAAAGGCAGGACATTTGTTGACTGCTGCACGGATTTAAGATTCTGCCAGGTTAGCCTAATATTGCTCTCTTTTGCGTTGAGACATCATTTTTCGCAGGCAGACAAGTTTTGAATAATATTAAACAGCACAGTGCGTCGTAGTACTCCGGCCACCTTATACGCTTGTGCTGTAGAACGACGCCCCACCCACAGACAAGGCGCCAGACGTCTTTTCTCGGGCGATGCGATGGATCATTTCCAGCATTCCAGAATCCATTGTTCTGAGGGTCGCGAAGTAACCGTAATTCATGTACGCCGTCTTTACGTATAAGGAAGTTGCTCAAGTGTCTACGTTTTAATGGTGTGCCTTTAAAGATTGCGACTTAAATGAAAACTATTTTTGTTACGCGGTGAATATATCACTGTCGTGTATAAGTATATTATTTTATGGGATTTTATTCACATCTGAAAACTTTGTTTTGAGGAGATCGTAGAACCAAGTCTTTCTGAATACTGTGCTCGAAATTGGATGCAGTAAACATTCATCCAATTGTGTGTCCCGGACTAAACAGATAAGAATTTTTAAGTGAGCGCTGAACCGAATGTTTGGACTAATAATCTGATTGATAGTTGGAGCTGTTTTCGATTGTTTCCTTAGGTGGTCATCGTCGTGCGGGTTCGTGGTAGACGTTGCCCATTACCGCTGTTGCTTCGGTGGCTGGGAATATATTTTTCAGCCAATGTGTGGCTAATGGGGACATTGCTTCTTGTCGGCTACGTGACTTGTCTGCCTCAGTAGCTGACAGTCGTGTTGCCTTCTCATTCCGGTTCACCGGGTCACCATTTTCTTTGTGTCTTGGACGCAGAACTGTTGTTGCGTAAAGTAAGTTACACGCAACACCATTTACGAGTTTCCTTTCAAGATGGATTCTAAATTAACAGTTCTTCTCGTTGTTCTCGATTTGAGATCTTCCTGGTAATTTTAAAATCTAAATTAGCTCCTCATAACAGAGTTCTCCCCTAGAACCCAAAATTTGTTTAGCCAGTGAAGAAGATACTCGAATTCTATGAATCCTGAAGATATATTACCGCGTTCACAATAACACGCCGCGTGCTGTTCTTCTCGTAACATCCTGCTCAGATATTTGCTGCATCCTAAGTGCAGAGGATGGAAATAGCGCGTTCATTAATCCTCTTCTTTAATGACGGCTACCCGAAGTGACGACTCCCGGTTCTGTTTCCACATGTCAGTGTCGCGAGGCCGGCCAGTCTATTTGTACGGCACGAGAGGAAATAGAACTCCGTGCTGTTTCATCCCTCCGTGTACAGTCAACTCTTTCTGGGAGGAGGCCGCTAAGAAAATCCCCGAGAAAGTCAGGTCGTTGTGATTTATTTCCTGAGCTCAAGATTGTCACGAGCTTGAGATGAGAACAGCTACGAATAAACCCGAAATGTTAAAAAAAAAAAAGACTTAGATTGATGTGATTTGAACCAGGCCCGAACACGAGCATTTTGCCACCAGGTGCAGGCACGTCTACCGTGTGTCGTCTGGTAGAAGTTTACTGGCATTTCAGATATGCTTGTTGCCTCCGTCATCAGGTTGATCAAAGTTTGATATCCGTATCAAGAAACTAATAAAATTGTAGTGTTCAATTAATTAAATAAGATATTTGATACGTAAAGATTACCGATTCCAAACTGAGCTTCTCCCTATTTTAATATAATTTAATTATAATTGTACTTCGTTACTGATGTTCTTAAATACGTTCGCTTGAAATTACACGTTTCATACAAATTGTTTGTTCTTTGTGCTGAGCTGCCTACGTTAAATACCCTCGATCCTATTTAAATTTTGGCTGTATCAGGCGTTTGTCGGCGTACTTAACAGCAATGAAGCGAGAAACCATTAGCTGCTAATGGCGTCGAGAGTGTTTGAGGGAAGATTTCAAAGCGATATCATGATGAACTTTGTTTTCTCGATGTAGTGAGTCAGATTCCCACGGCAAAGTCTGCCTTGGTCCATCAGCTATTCGGCATCAGTCGTCTCAAAGAGCAAGAAACACTTCCGACTTCTGTCATGGTCCACCTGATAGCAGGTTCTGTTTGGAAAGAGAAAGCTTGACAGCGAAGTTGTCTTCGTGTTACTGTTGCTGAGTCTCACAGCATTGACGAATTACGTCCACGTCCAGTTCTTTGTTTCGCCATCTGTCGTTTTCGTCATTAGGAAAATTTGCTCTTTTTGGTCTCTCGTTCCGATCCATTGCCAGCCGTCATTACGAACCATCCTTGGTCATTCTCCATGTTTATTCCATTCTTCGTTTCTTAGGACAACCATTTCGGAGGAGAGCTAATATGTAAGAATTGTTGCAGTGTTGTGTGAGAGATTAAAGAGGTCATGTTTGCTTAGTGGGTTTTTAAATCACTTTCCATTCTCGGATATGTCAAAATACGGTTCACGTATAGAAAGAAAGGCCACGTAACAAACTGTTAACGTCGCGAGCAAGTGGTTGGCTGTCCTACTTCGTATTAGGTACGTCCGGGATTCAAATCTGCGCTCGGATATCGGTTGTCCTGGTGCAGAGGTTTTATAATAGTTTTTCTCAGTCTCTCCAGGCGACTGTAAACGACGTAATCCCTCCATTTTCTTTCCCATTCATTATTTATTGTGCTGTTATTCGACGCTTTAAAGTCTTATATGACGATGGCGTTTGTTAAATAAACGATTAATGTTCTGTCCTTCACGAATTAACAGAAGAGCGGAGAGGAAATATAGTTTTTAAATGAATTTTGGCATTTGTCATGAATAACGTGAATCGGATCATGTTCCGGCCGTCGGCCTCGGTTTTCCAAAAAAATAAAGTTTTTTTTCTCTCTCGTCTTTTGCTCTATTTCTCTCATTATGTCGTAATTGTTTTTCCCCTCTGTTTCCTCATCCTTGCTCTTTTGTTCTGTATTCCTTCGGGCATTTGCCAAATCTTATTTTCCCCAGGGTTCCTCAACCCGCGGCCCGCACACTTCTTGTAGCTTTCGACTCTGCAATGAAAAGTGTTAGGAAATACAGGCGTCGGGTTACAGTTCTGGCGCGTTGTCATAGCTGTTACCGCCAGAGTTTCCTTCATGAATGTAGCCGTAAGTAGCGTTAAGTAATAACGGGAAACTGTTTGGTTACACCATGACTTTTGACCTTCTGGAATGGCGCCACTGACATGAAAGTTGTCCTGGGTCAGTGACCTTTGAGTGGTCGAGGTTTCTGGGTGATGACTTCATCAGCAGGTATTCATTCCATCGAGGATTCCCAAACTCTCGCGTAAAAAAAATTCATATAGAGCTTCACGCAGAGTGCTAATTATTGTTTAATTTGGAATGGAGAGTGTCGACAAATTTGAGTGAACGTCGCCAATATCGGATGCCATGCAGACACTTGCAGCGACTCTCAAGTTGTTACATGCCGGTGTTCAGACGGACAGACATGGCGAGCCTAATAAACGCATTATTATTCGCATTCCGAGCTCCCATTGTTTTGACAACTTCTTGTCTTGGGGGATGTCCCGGTCTTCTCAGGGATTTCCCGATCACGGGGATACAACATCCTGAAGTGCCGTCATCAGCCATGTCGCTCCGTGAGCCCATATTTTTCAACTCGAGAACGGATAAATCAATTTTGATTACATTTTATATCAGAGAATTTTACGAAGACTTGTGTCGTTTCAATTTTCGTTTACGTGGGACATTTTTAAAGACCATTATACGTACGAGCATAAGACTTTCATTATGAAAATTAAGAAAAGGACAAAGACAGTCTTGAACTGATGTTTTTCAAATGGTTTTTTTGGAACCGCGTAGATCCGTAGGTATTTGCCAAAGTTTCGAAGAATTTCTTTGTCCATTTTCAGACCTGAAGATCGAGACAGTATGTTCAGACCTTTATATGGAGACATTATGTTTCACCGAAACGTTGGCGTCTACGTACGAGTGTATACGGCGCCAAAATGCCCTTTAAAGCCAAATAGTAACTGTACGTACCATCAGTCAGTATCTCTTAATCTAGTAAATTTTAACGATTAATTTAATTAGAGTATTCCGTTGGCTTGAGGACGAACACTTAAAACACGATGCCTTATCATTTTCCTGTGTATTTAGTTGGAATACCAAAGAAACCGACGATAATATTTTCCTTTATCTTCTGGACACAAAGCAATTCATGCATGACGAAAGTTATGTCTGTCGTCAGCAACCAAACAACCAAGTGGGTGTTACGCCATGCTGACCTTGGCATGGCAGCCATATTGTTTGTGTTTCGCTGTTGCACATTGCGTCTCTGCTGTTATCCACCTGTGGGGCGCTGCTGAATGTGTAAGCCTATAATTTTACCTGTTGTTTTGTATGGGTGTGAAACTGTCTCTCTCGCCGCATCATACAGAAGACCGTTTGAGGGTGCTGGGGATAATATGATAATTTGAACTGAGGAGGGCAGAACGAACAGGAGAGTACCGAATTATATAATGAGGAGCTCAGTGATCAGTACTCTTAACTATAAATTTTCAGGGTGGTCAAAATGATGAGAATTAGATAGGAAGAACGTGTAGTACGTACCTGAAAACGTAGAATGTGGAAACTGAATGTATCTTGGTGAACATACTCACGCATCGTTGAGGTCGCAGACGAATCAAGGTCGTGTCACAGTCACAACAGTGTAAGTCCCGGGGTTTTCAGAATAGATGCCTTTAAACTTTTCAAGGTCATTCGAATGTCATTTTTTTCAAATGCATATTTCTCACGAAAGGCTGGAATCTGAGTGGCAATACTGATGTCAGTTTGAGGTCGCGGACAGGTCAGCATCATGTCATGGTCACGTCAATATCAGTCCGGGAGTTTGCCGGATAGAGGCCTTTTAAATTTTCAACGTCATTCGAAAGTCAATTTTTCAAAGGCATATTTCTACCGATCTGTATTAATCTGAGTGACAATACTCATGTCAGTTTGAGGTCGCGGACAGGTCAGCATCATGTCATGGTCACGTCAATATCAGTCCGGGAGTTTGCCGGATAGAGGCCTTTTAAATTTTCAACGTCATTCGAAAGTCAATTTTTCAAAGGCATATTTCTGCCGATCTATAGCAAACTGAATAAACATATTCATGTCAGTTTGAGGTCATGGATAGGTCAACATCACCTCGAGATCTCGACAAGATCAGTCCAAAAATTTTAAGGAATATAGGCCTTTACATTTTCCAAGCTCACTTCAGCAACATATTTTCTGTCGGTCTGTATTAATCTTTGTAACCATAGTCATGTTATTTTGAAGCAAACTATATATTAACTTCATGCCTAATTCATGGCATGACATTACAAATGATGAGGCAAGTTTAGTTGGGTTGGTTAGGTTAAATTAGGTTAGGTTGGATAGAATTTAATAGATGCTTTTAAAATTATCAAACTTTTTTCAAACGCATGTTTCTGCCCGTCTGTTGGAACCGAATGACCATATTCATGTCAGTTTGACGTCGTGGATATGTCAGCCTCACCTTAAGGTCACGACAAGAAAAGTTCAAGGTTTTTGAGGAATTTAGGCTTTTAAAATTTCCAAGCTCACTACAAGAACATTTTTACTTATGCTTTTATCTATCTAAGTTTATTAATCTGTGTGACTATACTTATGTTTGTTTGAAGCGAATTGTGAAAGAGATAATGAAGATATGAGAACAGAGATATTGTAAGTTTCAATATCCTTTGTTGGAACAGCAGGGGTGTCCAGATGTTGGTCTGGACCTTGTGTAATTCACCCTGTGACATTATTTACTTATTACATGAAATTCTTTAATGTTATGTTTGGGGTCTTATCTCTGACGCTGCATAATTGTGTGTTTCAGCTGTTTTAAGTTACAGACCTTTGAATAGTTGATAGTAAGGATTTGGAAGAAGGCGGTCGTGGATTGTTTTGAAGGAACTATCCTGATACTTGGGAGGCTGAGGAAAATGACGGAAAGCATCGGTTTTGATAATCTGTAGCCAGGTCGTGATTTGAACCGTGTGCATACCAGATAGGTTCATACGTGTTCTAAGGCAATGGTTCCCTCAATCTGTCCAGATTTACGCGTCTGTGAAACTACGGTGGGTTTTCTGAAGACGTTTTAACTAGTCTCTCTTTTTTCGTGCAGTATGGATTATAATATACAAATTTAACTTTTACGTCTAAACATGTTCATATGCAATATAAAATTAGCGCCTTTATGTCGTATTAAAATGTCAGAGAACGTGATCAGCCCCGTTGAACATCAACGATTATGTACAACGGAAGGAAAATGACTGCAATAACGGCGTACGTGATGACAGACGACGCCTGATAGAAAGTCGGACTATTAGCTTGGAAAAGGAAACGATAAATGGAAGATTTTTTATTTAGTGTTCTGTCTGACGACAGGTCCATATGAACAGGATCCTTCCATCCTTTTCTCGGACTGGGACCTGTTCATATACGTTCTTGGCAGATGATCCAGAAGCGGTTTGCCATTGCCTTCTTCTGTGTGTGAATGGAGTAATTGTTGGGATGCCACGGAGGAAAACTCCGTGTTGCCTAGACCACGGCCTTGCCCAACACAAGTTATAAATTCGGGCACCGCCGGGAATCGAACCCGAGACCCCAGGATTACAAGTCCAGCGTTCTAACCGCTAGACCACCGTGGCGGAAATGGAAGTTGCTAATAGTAAAATATCGATTTTACAAATAGTCTCTTCACATATCAGAACGTTTACTTGCATTGGTTATCAAATTCGACGTGTTGTCACCTTCCAACAAGTTACATCTGGTTGGTGATGCCGATGATGGCATTTTCTGATGTGTGGTCTTGATGTTTAAATATTAAGACGAGCCTCGTGTTGCAAGGGTTAATTCATATGCTTCTTTATGGTGTAAGAAGTATGTCGTGGTTTTTTATCCCGGCTTTAGGAGAAAGTACCTTTAGGAAGGGAGACTTGTATGGCGGGCAAGCAGACATTCACGCTTTCAGGATATTCTATAAATTAATGTCGGGTAATTCGGTTGAAGAGAAAGTGCTCTCTGACTTGAGACATGATGTTTGTTGTGATTACGCGTCGTGTTAAAACACTGGACAAAATATTAGTTGTATCTGAAACGCCGCTAATCCAACTGGGCCTGAGGCTGTCTGCGTCATTCGCGACCATTTGAAATGTTTCGTTTATATTTTGAACCCGTTTGCCAGATACTCCGAAACATATTTACCGACAAATCCGCACGGCGCTATTACCCAGAAGACCCAACACCGACAGCGGGTTTTGCTGGTACATTTTTTTTTTCCGGGTGGTAACAAGTTTTGTATCTTTAATCGTCATGACGTTACAAGTTGAGACCGGTCGACCGGTTCTGTCAACATCAGAATTACTCCTCCCAAGACATTCTTGACATTCCGTTCTCTGACTTTCGTGTACAGTGATCTTGCCAGTGTTAGCGATTTTCAGCAGACAGTTTCAGGCCCATAAAATAGAGTTTTATATATTTGATCTTTGAATATATGAGGAAGTATGCTAAAACATTTTAGGCCTAGTATGATCTTAATATCATTCCCGTTCATTTAGGCTACAAGGTGGTTACGGATTTGGTACACTTTCTTCTTCCTAATGGACGATTTTCGATATGGATTTTGATTATCTCTAAAGTATTGTAAGTATTAAACTGTTACGATAGTCTAGCAATTTCAGCTTCATACTTAGAGGGAAAAAATTAAGCGAGTTTTGTAACAAAGGTGATCAGTTTATCTTGCGAGTTTTCTTGTATTTTGAGTGGAAATTTATTCACTTACCAGGAGCTTCGCTGTTGATTGCCAGCAAGAGATAGTTTAACAGCGTATCTGAAGTAGGGATCGCCATCCATGTGCCTCTGGTACATAGGTGCACATCGCAAGGGGTTTTGGGATGCCCGCGAGAATTTTAGAATATTCGCAAGGAGATTTTCTAGTGCTGATTCTTGTAATTACCCTGTTATTTGTCAGACTTCCGCGGTATGTCCCCTTGACCCAGATGTTAATTTAATTATTTCAGTTCGCGTATTTTCTGCAGGTTTTTACGGTGCCCGCTATAAATCATGTACGTACCTCCCAGATGCCCATTACTCAAAGGTTGAAGATCCCAGGTGTTGATCCTATAACACTGCGGTATGATTGAGGTCTGAAATCGGCTTGGGTTAAGATCTTCACACCAGGTGCATTCCGTTCTTGTGCTGAAAGTGTTACGGCAGAATTTATTTCGATATGCTTGTGTCATGATGAAGTGACAGTGGGCAGGCACCAATTATACCCTGACGTTGTTTGGTGGTGAGGTCAGTTTCCCTTAGCGCGGTGTGCGTGTTGCGTGTTTTTGTTAGCTTTCCTATTCGTTGTCCAGAATTGTAGGGTCTCTGCAATTCAGCTGTCATCATTGACTCCTCTCCAGTCATGTTACTCTGAAGTTATCTAAAGATTCTCGTCGAGAAAGAAAGTTTCGTATTCTTTAGACTTTTAAGATTTACGATGTGTATTCTTTTGTAAACCTGATTTAAAACTAACACACTGCTAACAATCTCAAGGTTCAACACTTTTTACGAAAGCCTGCTATTGGACACGGTCATGAACCACTTCCATCTGCTTACCATCGTCACAACCTTTTCCCCACCCTTTCTCGACCTTCGTGCTTTAACAAAGGAAATCATACCAAATTTCGCATGTGTCGATTTGGAAGCAAAACGGTGACGATGACCACAAAGGAAGAGAACCTGAGAGAGTTGTTTCCTTCTCCGGATAACTGAACGTTACTTTTAAATCCCTTTGACTCATGTGCGATTTCTGCTTTATACGACTGCGGGTATGAAGTGATAGACGTCTGGGATATTACGCCGTGTAATCTCGTAAAAGATGACCGACGTTTCGGAGGCGATTGCTGCCTCCATCATCAGGGCTATGATAGAGGCATTGCGCAACTTTACTGCCATTCGTACTCGTGCATTTTATGTGCTTGCTTGAGCATGAACATATTGCATTTCCGTTTTATTGCTGACGAAATGAATGTAGAACTATTTTAAACTGCTTAGAGTCATATGAAAGGTGTAAGCATTATAAAAGACCAGTTTTATAATATGTCTGTCTGTTGTTACACATTTTATTCTTGGTATTTGTGCTTGAATAGCCGGAATTATCCCACCCTCCTTTGTCTTTTGACTGATCTTGTGCCCTTCACTAAAATAAGTTCTATTTTAGAGGTGATTGTGGTCACGACAAGTCATATAATTTATTTGGTCTGAAATTAACAAATTTGGCTTAAAGTGGCAAGGAACATATTAACAGTTTTTTTTTTACATTGTAAGAGAACATTGTTAAATCAGAAGAGCTGCTGATTTCAAATGTAAATTACATGCCGCAAATATATTTTTTTCACTTTTAGGTGGAATATTCTTGACTGCTGTTTCGCGGCTGCAGTGTTATGTCCTCGGGCGTTGTTATATTTGAGAGGTCCATTTATCAGATCTAGGCCCTTTGTTAAGCCGTGTCTGCAGTAATTGAAAGACTAATTGATACTTTTATCGTGGGACTTTGCACTTGTAGTGCAGGACGTAGGTAGAGGCACTCCGAGTGACAGGAGAAATGTCCATCAGCAGTGGATATCTGGCATAGCAGACATTGATTCAATAATCGTTTAATTCTTTCCCTTTGTAATGGACAGAGATTCGTTGTTTTTCCAAAGTTATTCTGGCATTAATTTTATTTGTCTTATCATTCGCTATCGATCAGGTTGGTGTCTCGGTTTGACGCACTGCACTTACATTTGGAGGCGCATGGTTCGAATCTCGTCCACCTTACACACAATTCTGGGGTTTTTAATGGTTTTAGTTGGTTGTTTTAAGCGAATGATGGGGTAGTACAGTTCACAGATCAGGAGAAAATCCCTGCTAGGAATTCGATATACGCGCATGCGCAAGATTTCGCGGTGAGTGACGACCCATCCTAAAAGCATTCGTCCCACAACCACTGAACGAACAACAGACGACAGTCTTTCACGTGTTCTAATGGGTACAGCTTTAAGATTACCTCACAGCGGCACAGCGATTTAATCTAGAATATTATCGCAACACCCGCAGAACACATTAGAGGTGCGCTCACTACACGCTACTCTTAACTGCTTGATGTTTTCAGTCTGTGTGTAGTAGCGTAAAACTCTGACGTATCAACACTTTCCACCAATAGCAGTCCTCTAGTCCAGCTGATAAGTAACATTCCCCCAGCAGGGGTTTTCTCGTCATCTGTGGACAGTACATTATAATGCGTTGCCTCCTTTCAAATGCTTACCATCAGAGCTATATCGGTAATACGTATGGCTGAGCTTCGACGTGATGTAAATAAGTTACTCTAGCGTAGAATTTGAAATTGCAGGGCGTTGTCGAAGGGAAGATAAGGAAGGGTTGCAGAAGGCGTGGTTAGTTGCTTGTAGGGTGGAAGGCTGGCTGTAAATTGCGGAAATTAACTAATTACTGTCTCGTGAGACTGGTAGAGCGTGTCGGCTTGTCAGTTGCTTTCGAAATTTCTGTCGTCAGGTTTTGTAATGTTTAATCTGTTGTTACTGTAGCCGTTGCAGCAACCTTTCACCATTCAGACTGATTTCAGATGGCCGTTCTATGCCAATACAGCACTTAACTTTAAGGCTAATGTAGATTTTGTCCACGAGAGAATTTTAATGCAACTTGTTTTCCTTTGTAGACTTCGTTGAAGTTAACGTATCCTCCTTGCAAATTTTCAAAACCCAACGGGCGTTTATATTTATTTATTGCAGATCTATTATTACAAAGCTATTCGCGTTAGTCATTACACTGTCCCATCTGTTTTGTTAAATATTCGACACAACAGAAAATTATTCTAAATAAAAGCCATAATTATTCGAGGTTCGTGTAAAGTATTTACGTGTTGCAATGGACATATATGATAGAAAATTAAATTCTTACAGCAAATTTTTCGTGTGTAATCTGGTTACCAAATTTTGTTTGCATTCACCGTTGAGTAGTTTCGGGGAGTTAAAAAAATTTCAGACTGCAGAGGCACTTCTCCGTCATGCTTTGATTTTATTGTCTCTACAATCTATTAGTTCCTTGTTCATCGAGAATTTTTGTTGTTCACAAAAGCTCGCCGCACCTAAACATAGCCTGCGCCAGACGAATCCACCCAAGCCTACTGCATCAACTTCGTTCTTACATTTAATCGTTCCTTCATAATGACAAGAATTCGACGTCTCAGAGAAAGTGCCTTATTGATTTACCTGACTGCAACAGCACGTCATCACCAGTCTGATTCGGAAAGTCTTTTTACACATGCTGTCATCTGTACGCTACATTCAATGCGTACGAACAATTGCATAATTTTTCGAAATTGTTTTTGATCTTTTCAATTCATATTTATTTGTTGTTTTTCTTAATTTCCGTCACTTGAATGAGTTTGGATTCAATTGTAACCCCCATATTTACGTATGGTGATTTCTGTGCGCGAATCCTTACGTATGAAGCTACAACGCGCTTACATAACCTTAGTCACTATCAGTTTCTTCGCCATAAAAATATTTTTACACTGATTTTGTGAATTTTTTAGTCTCATGACGTTTCTGTGCACGTATAGGCACCAGTTAGAAAACATAAAGTAACGTTCTTGTGCGTAATTACTTGTTGATAAAGTCGGATGTTGGTGATCGTGGCCGATTTCGCGTATCTTCCACCTCGGGACTTTGATGCCTTCGTGTGAATTTGTTACAAGTGTTGTGACACGAAAGAGTACGAAATTTTATTACTTACCTCTGGCACGACGTCCATACAAAATTTCAGCAATTTTCGACCATCCGTGGTCATTTTCGAAAATTCGTGCGCAGGTCGTCATGTTCACCTGACGCAGATTACCGCTATCGTGTTGAGTTAGGTTAGGTTAGGTTAATGGGGCATCTGCGCAGAAGATGATGCGCAGTGACGTGCGCAAGTTGTCTATGTTAAAGCATCGAATGAGTTCTATTATCGATTGCGGATAATTAAAAACTCGAATATTTCAATGTTCTAAAATTATAGAGCAATCTAGTGTTTGAGTCACTACCATACCTTTATACTTCAGATTTTACATTGGTTGCCTACCTGTGAACCTCGCAACACAACAGGCTGACGTCACTTATTAAATTTTTTACGCAGTTGTAGTTGTTGAATTGCATGTGTGGTCTACTTACGCTTAAGAAATATTAATACACATGTTTAAATTTTATTTTAAAATATTTCGAGTGCAGAACTCCTTCATCATTTAGTCGATGTTGGTGATCGTGGCCAATTTCGCGTTTGTTTCACCTCACGACTTTGATGCCTTCGTGTGAATTTATTACAAGTGTTGTGGCACGAAAGTGTATGAATTTTTATTACTTACCCGTGGCACGACGTCCATAATTTTTTTTAGCAATTTCCGACCATCAATGGTCTATTTCGAAAATTAGTGCGCAGTTCGCCATGTTCCGCGGACTCAGAATACCCCTGTTCGGTTGCCTTGGTTTAGTTAGTTTAGGTTAATGGGGCATATGCGCAGAAAGTGATGCGCTGTGACATGTGCAATTTGTCTATGTTAAGGCATCGTATGAGTTCTGTTGTCGATTGCGGGAAATTAAAAACTCGAATGTTTCCATGTCCTCATATTATAGAGCAATCTAGTGTTAGAGTCACTACCACACCTTTATACTTCAAAGATTTTACATTGGTTACCTACTTGTGGACCTCGCAACACAATCGGTTCACGTCACTTATTCATGTTTTTACGCAATTGTAGTTGTTGAATTGAATATGTGGTCTGCTTAGGCTTAAGCATTATTAATACAAATGTTAATATTTTATTTTAAACTATATCGAGTGCATAAGTCCTTGTTGATATAGTCGGATATTGGTGATGGTGGGCAATTACACGTTTGTTCCACATCGCGACTTTGATGCCTTCGTGTGAAT
>NW_019060924.1:0-18057 GCF_000696155.1 Zootermopsis nevadensis
CTTGGCGTCGATTATCAAGCATCGTGGTCAACGTTTCACCTAGGGTTTCTACCTCTTTTTGCGTCTTTTGATGGCGTCACGACGAAAGTCGTCTCAACGCTCGGCGTCGGTTTTCTAGTTGAGTGGTCCTTGCAATCTGTAAAAGTGGCGTAATTTGAGGGCTTTGCAATTATAGGGGTTGTGGCGACAGGCGTCGATTTTCTAATCTTTCCACAAATGTTATTGGAATGATTGAGTCACATTCCTGTGGTCTGGCGATTTCTTGACAATAGGTGTCGCGACGCTTGTCGACGGTTTTCCGGTTTCGTCTTCACTGTGATGTGGAGACTTATCTTCTGCAAATTTGGCGTCATTACAGGTCTTTCGATAGGTTTAGGTGTTTCGACGTTTGGCATCGATTGTATAAGATCGTCCACTGTTCTATTGCAAGGGCTCAAATTTCTGTCGTGGTAAAATGGCGCCGTATTGCTCTTGTCATAACATTGGTTGTGTTATGAAGTAGACGCCAGGCGTCGCGATGTAGAACGTCTCTATGCCAAGCACTGCGGTAACTCTGAGAGGCGATAATAAAGAGGTGTAATTGCTTCGGTAACATAACACTGTCGCGGGCAACATGTTGCCCACGAGCTATAGGTTGGTCGGGCCTGCTTTATGGCTTATATCTAAAAGTTTACCACATGTACTCATCTGTGTCTGAAGCGAATCTCCGTACCAGAAATGTATCAGAAACACGCTGCAATGCAACAGCTTTGATTGAAAATCATTCTTTATTCGTTTCCTACGTGGTGATCGCTAGGAGACCGTGCATGACGTAAAATGCATAAGTATCCATCCTCGTTGCTTCGCCTCTTGTAGGTCCAAATATTCCCCTCCTCACAAACTTTCTTGATCTGTGTTCTTAGGTTCAGAGACGGAGATAAAGATTCGAACCCAAAAACATTATATCCTTTATTAACTATGTTGATAATTTCCTTATTAACGTGAAGCGTAAATTAAGTTTGTATTCTTACTAAGTCAAACTTATCTTTATGCTAATGTTCCGTACCACAGGCATCAAATTATGGACATAAAGACCAAATTACAATTGACACAGATATTCAAGGTCTCTGTTGTAAGTCAACACAAAGGTCTGTTCAGTCAGCGTAAATATTTCTACATTATCTGATCAATTTGATAATCTGGGTTTTCTATAAATAACATTGCAGTCTGCACACACAACAATATGCACATATCCAACAATACACGTACTTGGAGGGTACATTTTGGCTGGCATTATAAAAATCCGAAGGCCCTGTGTAAAATTTTGTAACAATTTTCGAGGATTTGTCAATCTGAAGGGAGACCCCTTGTTAAGAATGAACTTTTCCTACTCATTCGAATAAACAGAAAAAACGATTTAATTCCTCAAGGAGTCACTTGAGATTTCTGACTTATATTCTGTTTGTTCTTGGCACACATCTGAGGACAAGACAGTAAAAGCTAGAGCTTGATTTGATGACGTAGTAGGAAGCAGAGACGTTTCACTTTCGTAATTAAGATTCTCATTAACGTCATCCGACGAGGATCTGAAAGCGACAAGGGCGATTGTTAACTTCCCGTAAGACAGTTTCTGGCGTTGGACAAGTTCTTATTCGTCTCTTGCTACTGCACGTGACAAAAATATGATTTGAAAATAATACTTCAACATTTTGAAGCACAAAGTTCATCAAAATAACATTTACGAATTCAGTTCGTACTCGAAAGAAAACACATCGCGTCACCATGACAACAATCAGTTGGTTGATAACTGTGGTTCACTCTGAGAACACACAAACTCACAAATACACCCTGTGGTCAGAATGAAGAGACAATGGTACGTATAGTTACCACTAGGCTCTAAAGGGTCTCTACAATGTCACAAGATGTGAGATGGTTAGATACTTTACCACAAACAAACACTACGTGAATACAAAACGTGACAATGGAATTTATTATCACGAGATCTAAAGGAATTGAGACATAATTTATGAAGCGTTGTTTCAATAATAAATTACCGATTATTTAACGAAGCTTTTTTTGACGTAAATACGTCTATACGGAAGGGTCATTCGGCAAACAAGTGAAAGGAAAACGTGTAAGATCCATATCAACAATGTGTTAATATGGATCGACAACAATGGTCAGCTTGCGTGCATTGTTATGTTACCTAGGAAACGTCATCTGTTTACTCGGCATTGTTGTGTTACATTACTGCCGTCAACAATCCGCTTTCGTAACAAGATGGATGACATTGAAGATAACATTACATTACAGAGACGTAAATATAATTTAAATACAGAGACGTATTTACGTCAAATTCTCCTGAACCGTGGTTCAACTGTCACTTTTTATGCTATGCATAACGTAATAAAAGGATAATCAGTGAATTATGATTTGGAAATTATGCGAAAGGAAGCGATTTCTGTCGGTATATGCCCTGATGAATAGAGAAAAATCAAGAAGGATAGTCTACTTCCGGGCCGAGATTTTAAACCCGGAACCTCCCGAATACGAAGCATTGATTAGACTTTAAATAAGTGAACTATATTTCGCGTCTTAAAACTCGGAAAAAGTGGAAATCGAAAAATATTTATTTTATTGTTAATTTGAACAGAGAATTTAGGATAGATACTGCTTTGGACGTTACAGTAATGGTGGGATAATTTTAGGAGGTTAAAACAATTGGATTAATTTACGCGCACTAAAAATGGAAGATAGATACGACTCCGACACTTGAAAGAGGAGTTATCTAAGACAAATTTTTGATGTGTGCGCATTTTGAAATCGCTTGTGGGCGGAAAAGTAAGAACAGACAGACGGACTCGAGTTGACAGGAGGCTTTTCTGAGATGACGTTATTCCGATAAGAACAATAGCGAATGAAAAATATTATCTGAATGCCACTTAGCATCCTTCTACTAGTATGATGATAAATGTAATGCATCATGACAAATGAGCAAATCTGAAAAGTTTGACTTACAGTCACATGTTCTGAAGCTTTCACGGTGACTAGGTAAAATAAATTCTTCTCGGGCTACAAGTCGTGTCAGGTGGTTGAACCACTTTCGTCCTCAGGTTCAATTCAACCACCTGACACGGTTAGCAGCCCGAGAAGAATTTATTTTGGTCTACAAGGTCACATTTCGCGTTCGTATCGCAATTTGCACGGTTCTAGAACGTTCGACATGGCCACGCCTCAGAGCGAGAAGCAACAATGAGATGTCACAGAAAGCAATTTATTTCATTTCTGCACACTTATTAATGGATTTTCACGTTAGGAGTCTGGACTGCCTTTATCATTATCATCATTATTACCAAGAGTAACTGAAGTTACGTCCACTCGTGGCGCACGAACCAGCAATTGTTAGAACATGCGACATACACGATTACCGTTTCATTACACGTGTAACCTGCTTATTCGCTAATTAATTTCAAATGTGAGTAACACGACAGGGCATATGAGTAAATAATGGACATTCAGGTTATTTACCGAAACTGCAACACAATGAGTCACGTGTGCAATTCGGACGACTCGAATTATCATGTATTTTTGGTCACAGACAATCGTCAGGAACTGAGGTTAAGTAATGCAACAACGAGGAAGAATTGGTGTTTGAAAATGGACACAAATAACAGTTGAGTCACTACGAGCGTCTGATTTGGAGCGATGTTCTGTCTTCGTCTGCGGTTACGCAATGTCTAGCGGTGGATATTTTTAACAATTAAAGTTACGAGACACGGCTACTTGGGTGTTATAAATAATGAAATTATCAGTCACGCGGCGAAATTGTTGCCAACAATGAAGAACAATATTATCACATTCAAAATTCATTAACAGAACGTCAGGTTCAAGCTGTTGGCACTCCTGCATCGTTTTGCGGAAGTCTCGGTTTCAAATACTAGTTTCCAGACTATCCTGAACGAGGTTTTAGGTGGGTTTTTCACGGGCAATGTCGAGTAATATCGGGATTTATGGAATAATACTTATGACTGCGCGTGTCCCTACGGTGGATTTTCCCGTCAATCTTGACGGGCAGTTTACCATTAAAACCCGTATTCAACGCTGCGACCGGGGTGTGGACGTACGATTCGGTCTGAGTGCATCGCGTTCTGTCCGCTGCTGCTGATGGCAAAGCTCCGTCCGTCACGGAGAGACCGAGATACGGCACGGAGGTGTTTTGTCACGCTCCTCGGAGCTTGACAGCATTCTTAGAGCTTTAGAGTACCCAGTCATTGTTCAGGACGCGTGTATGCGCGACTGTCATCAGTACTTTCCGTGTTAAAACGCAAAATTCTAATCCCGAGATTACAGGAAACGTATCCCAGTGTCACAAACAAGAAATAGGAGAAAAGAATTCGCCGAAATTTCGGCGTAGCGGCGTGTTCCTAACACTGCAGTGGAGCAACACACACAGGTACAAGCTTAAATTTCAGGTGCTGAAGGCGGGGAGTATTAACAAGGCTGTGTTCTGGGATAATAAACCGTGTAGTCTGTCCACTCGCCCTGATAATGGAGGCAGTAAACACTTCTGAAACGTCGATTAAGTCATCTTCACGCGTCAGCTTTGGCTGAAACGTCGATTAAGTCATCCTCACGCGTCAGCTTTGGCTGAAACGTCGATTAAGTCATCCTCACGCGTCAGCTTTGGCTGAAACGTCGATTAAGTCATCCTCACGCGTCAGCTTTGGCTGAAACGTCGTTTAAGTCATCTTCACGCGTCAGCTTTGGTCAATTGTATAATTGTCGTCTCCATTGTCCGAAAATTTCAATGTTAGTCGATCTTCGGACTATTTTATGACATAGAAGGTCCAACCAGCTTTAATTTCCTCGGTCATAACCGGTTACGCGGACGTTTTCTAGCCCTGTTGCAATGACAGGCAGTTGGTTCGTGACGTGTTTGCGAATTGTCACTGCAGGAGTACAGGTTCGTCCATTCTTGGGCGTGTATATTTTTAATACGTATTTGTATGGGTGGAATATTAACACACACAATAGCAGTTAAAGACGTACAGACAGAGAACTCGTCGACAATTTGGGTTCTTGACATTTTCTCGTCTGCTTATTGCTACAGTGCAAGGAGCGTGCTATTTCTTTAATCAGTGACTAGATTTTATATTATGACGTTACAGATAACAATAGACGATTGCGAACAGATTAGAGACAGCTTCAAACTCGTGTTATTTCAGGTACAGTTTGCACCTAATAAGAACAGAGTTGCATTACAAATGGTGATTCAGGTAATACTGTGCCTTCAAGTGTCAGAAATTTTAGATCTAGCGACAATAAACTCTTAAAAGAAGATCTATAACCGAATTATGACATTGTCCATGGTGGTCGTGTGGGTTATGACACTCTGTGGACGTCTAGGTGGATATTAACGTTTCGCAGGAGCATACCGTCTCCATCTTCAGGACGAAGATAGAGCCTAACATACGCTGTATTTTTATTTGTTGGGATCATATATTAGAAAAATAACCTGTCTCCAGCCAAGAACAGAAGCTGATATTTGGTATTAAATTTAAATTATAATGTTACTTCCATTTGTATAAATAAATTTTTAAAGAGAATTGCAGTTTGAGCGACTTTGTTACAGGCCAATCTGAAATTGAATTTTCGCGTGTTTTGAAGCGTGCTGTGTTCTCAATCCAAGACTTCATTTGTTTAATGGCGTGGCATTAGACAGCTGACGTAGGCCAAATTCGCTGTTTCAACACCAGCTGCTCTGAACATATTTGTCTTATCTTTCTTTGTTTTACAGGAAAACATCGTCATTAATGATTAGACGACGTTTAAACTTCTGTTTGAATACCCTAGCTACAGGCAGACAAGTTACGACTTCTTAAGCACACCGCAAACAACTCGCTGAGCTTTGCGAATTTCAGGTTCTCACGACGCTGAGTATTAAGACGGCTGACAGCTGCGCCAGAATTGAGATTCTCGAGGCTGTGAAGATGTCCATGTTAGTATTCTGGGTTGTGATAGAGCGTGGGTTTGATAGCAGCGTTTCGGAATAGCATATTGCCTCCATCGTCAGGGCTGAATAAGGCCCTAATATTTAAAAGCCTATGACACACGTCTCTAATAAATATGTGCGCTGACAATCAACAGTGACATTCGGTAAGCAACCCCACGCTGGCCTTGTAATCCTGGGGTCTCGGGTTCGATTCCCGGCGGTGACCGAATTTTTATAACTTGTGTTGGGCAAGGCCGTGGTCTAGGCAACACGGAGTTTTCCTCCGTGGCATCCCAACAATTACTCCATTCACACACAGAAGAAGGCAATGGCAAACCACTTCTGGATCATCTGCCAAGAACGTATATGAACAGGTCCCAGTCCGAGAAAAGGATGGAAGGATCCTGTTCATATGGACCTGTCGTCAGACAGAACACTAAATAAATAAATAAAATAAATAAATCTTGAGCCGGCAGAAGTTAACACAGAGCTGGGGTAGAATGTTCTACTTGCGACGACAATAACTCGACCTATCAACGTGTGTCAAGATTACAGATATCTCCGCAGACTTTGTAGGGCATTTCGAGACTGCAGACTAGTAGATAAACTTCCTGACGTGAGGACGACGGTGACTTAAAATAGTCCCAAGCTTTTGTCACCAGGAACATTTTAATCCTACTTTCCACATGAGATTTACAACTTTGGATTGCTACGTGTTTAACAAACCTTGAACTTTATAATGATTTGCAAAGTAATTAAGCTATTTGATTACATTTGTGACTGATAAATTATAACGCTTGGTGTCTGCTACAAGAGCTTGTTCACACACACTAATCCACAATGAAACTTCTAAGACGTAAAAAAATATCAGCGCAGATAAAGGATAGAAGAATCAAATGACAGATCTCTGTTAGATTCAGATTACGAGTTGGATGCAAACAATAACTCTGAAGTTGTTCTTGCACTGATTTAGTAATTTAACGAGGTTATAACTGAGCATAGACAATATATTAAATAAAATATACAAAAATATTACGATTATTCGTCATATTTTAATATTATCTCTCCTATATCATTACGAGGAATCAGCTTTCAAATTAGGAAATATTCGCGTACTGATACTATATAAGGTCACCTTAACTTATCCTGAGTAATTTGAAGTCCAGAATTTTGCCATCAGTCTCGAAAATAAAAAGGTAAATATTAAAATGTAATTCTTATGCTGTTCAAACTTAATCTTTAGCTCCCCGTAGAAACAAGGATCATGTATGTCTGAGACGAGGATGCTGAGGGCAATATTTGGACCTTAAATACGGAAAATAACAGAAGGCTAAGAAATTACACGGTTTGTAAGCGACCAAACTCAGAAAGATAAGATGGGCAAGGCGTGTAACACGCACTGAGAGGTGAAAAGTGCGTTCAGAATTAGAGTCGGTTAATCTGGAAGGGAGACGCGGGTGTGGATGGGATAATAATATTAAAACGGATCTTAAGCAAATAGGGTGCAAGGTTGTAGACTGATTTTATCTGATTCGGAACAGGGTACAGTGATAGGCTGTTTTGAACACGGCAATGAACATAAAGGTTTAAAAAAAATAACGAATTAGTTTTAAATAAATTCCTAAACTTCGCAGTTATCTTCTGACGATTGCGAAAATAAACACTGCACATCCAGGAGAGTGTACTGACACTTTCAGGAAGATCAACGCTGTTTGTGGCAGATAGCTCCCTCTTCATCGCCATTTTATTTTACTCGAAATACGGTGATGTTAATCACAGACGTGTTCCTCGATTCTTCAGAACCACAGAAGCAAACATTTCGCTGTTTCGGTGCACTGACTTTCTGTTACTTTGTTAATTAAGGAGACACGATGTCGACAACGAATAAGTCTTACATCGGCGTAATTTATTTGGAGATTCTGCAGTGACGTCACGTGCTACAGTATTAAATTCCAAAATGGCGTACGAGATACTTTAAGCAGGAAAACAAACATAAAAATCGACGTTTGGACTTAGCGAAGTAGAGGGATTAATAACCCTGAACACCGTCTGTTTCTTATAAAGCCCCGTGGTAACTATATGTACCACTTTACACATGCTTTAACTAACAATCAATAAATATATATTGTTTAAATCTTGTCCGTCTAATCACAATAAAGTTTTATTAAATATTAAAATATTTAACATTTAAAATATTTAAAATATTAAATGTTCTTCTTTAAATATTTTAAATGTTAATTATTGTAATATTTTAATATTTAATAGGAATTTATTGTGATTAGACGGACAAGATTTAAACAATATATATTTATTATATCATAATATGACGCAACTTTACTATCTCATAACAATCAATAACTTTAAACTATGCACTTCCGTTCTTCGTCATTTTAAAAACGAACAGCGATCATTTCCGCTCACAGAGTTTGTAAAGATCAAGCGTTGTGCTTTCTTTGCGGTACGGACTGAACTCTTTAAATATTCTTTAGGCGACCTTCGACTTCAGAGGGTCTAAATCAAAATTTGCCTTAAAGGGGCGAGGCTTCAGCACACAAGGACGTCTTAAACTTAATGACACGTCCATGAATAGTGATTATTTCTTTGTGTTAAGATTGCACAGTGTCAAAACTTGTTTCTACCACGCAGAACGCGCGTGCAGGGCAATGGTAAAGCCAAGGTCGTCGGCCGAGCGTTCCTGCAGATGCAACCATCTTGCTGATGATTTTATATCCATTTAGTTATTCACCGGACAGGACAACACGCGATTACAAACTGCAATTAATCAACTTGGTCCTGATGGTTCACACCACAGAGAAGACTTTTCAATACGAAAACCGCGCCCTTTCTGTAGGAACACGTCATCTGATGACAAAGAGCGCATCGTGGCATTTGTGGAATGTATCACGTAGCAAAATCACCGTTCGTCATAATTATCGTCATCCCTGAATATTTCGCGAATATATTTTAATTTTATTTTCGGAATTCCTTACTCCTCGTGACGGTAATAAAAAAATATAATTTGGATGCAATTCTCATCCATATTAACATGCTTCCTCTATTTGTTTCTATCCTTCGAGTTTCTAAGATTTCGTGGAACCTGTATGTTTATTGCCATGTTCACAAGAGACCGCCACTAGATATCATCAAATTCCAGTTGAATTCAATATAAATCCTCAAATTCTATGTCTTCAATGGTCCTTGAAGCCAATATTAATTTCTAACATCTTCAGCCCTGTACCGATGTTAGAAAACGCATTTCATAATCGTCATAATCCTTTACTATACTTTGAAAGTGCACAAATTAATCCGGGTTATGTCAGACACTGCTGACCAGGTTATGGACGGGCAAAAGACGATATTGGTGTCTTCAGTCAGGGCATAAACGCCTCGTTCAAGCAACATTCTTCCAGTACATTATTCATCTATAGTGTCGTAACCTAACCTAATCGAACATAACCTACACAGTTGAGAAAATGTCATTAAACAATGGGAAAATCGATCGATAAATGAACTGTGTAAGGTCACAAATGTGTAACGTTACAAGAAATTTTATTGTAATGTGATCTGTGAATTTAGTTCGTAAAAGAGGAAACGGAAATTCGCAAGGCTACAGGAAACAGACACGCAAACCGATTTCAAATTTTTTCTCATTTGGTTCATCGAAATTCGTGTGTTAAGACGGCATGTGGCTGAAGACGACTCATGTTGCTACGTAAGGGCGGAAGAACACCGTCTGCAACATTCGGAGGTAAGAAGTAACAATGTTAGCTTCTGCAGTGCCATTGTTGCAAATCTGCATTGAAACAAAACCTACTCGAGTGAGCGAGTTCAATTCTAGCTGGTAGGATCCACTGGTTATATTTTCATTGTTGAAATAATGCACCATTTATCTAACAGCTAATGAATGTACAACGGACCATTGTTAAAAGCTAATTAATTGTCGAAACGTACTCACGATTACGAAGACTTTTGCTTCGTTAATGATTTACGCATAAACGTAGATGGGAGGATAATATTGAAATAGACACTTAAGAACTAGGATGGGGGGTCTGGGAATCAGATTCATCTGGATCAGGATATGGACCAACCACTGACTGATTCCTGGCAGAAACTAACGTTTCGGAGGAACATAATGCCTCCATCTTCAAGTCTGAAGTAAAATAAATGCCTTCCATTATTATGCGTGCTTAAATTTTTCCCAGCTTCGTTTATTATTTATATTTTAATTCAGTTGTTTCACTGAGGTCAAAATAAGGCAGTGCAGCCAACTTAATCGCACGGCGTTTTTTCCAGCGGACAGACCTCATTGCCCCGTGGACACATTGTAGTACACGCCAATGACGTTCCGAGAGGTCAGCGAAACCTTTTGTCAATCTGCTAACGTATTTCGCACCACGTAATGTTTAACACCGTTTTCAACGTTCTACTAAGCAGCATTCTGTAAGATAGACCCTTTTCAATCCAATGTCCTTGTTGACAAAACAAGAGATAAAGGATCTTCCTACAAATACACCTTCAAACGGACGTGTTTATTAAAATTTATTTATTTCATCAGTTCGTTATTATCTAAAGACTCTTTACCTTGTCGATTGTTAACTTTTTAAATTCGAAACATTTTGGTTGACAACCGCACACAAGCCTTGAAAATACAAGCAACAATTACGTCGGTTTATTAGTTAACCTCACCACTGAAACAAAAGAAAGTATAAAATTAACCGTCAACAATGACGGAAAAATCTAGAGTAGAGTTCGCTTAAAACAGCATAAAAAACTCATTGTTGCGATAATTATCCAGTATGATCCGTAAGGTTAAAAATACCAGTGTTTAGTAGCAAGAAGTACACATTTATATTCTTTCTTACATGACTTTAGAAATTTTCAACTGAAAACAGTAATTTTAAAAAAAAATTATCTACTAACCATCAAATACATTGGAAATACATCGCAATATTTACTCAGTCTGTAGCACAAATTCAAGACATTCGAACCGACCACCTATTCAAAGTAGGTGTCCATTATTATCTAGAAAATGTAATTCGCATATCCAAATTAAATATTGTAAAATCAACAGACAGCAACAATGACATAAGGGGCCACTATCGAAATATTTTAAAGATGTGAACTTCGAACGGTTATGTGCATCCGCGATTTACGTGTTTCCATGCTACTGCATTCTGGGGCGAAGAAAGTCCATCACATGACACTTCCTTAAGAATAGATGACCAAGTTTCTCCTAAAACAACTTGAAACATAATTAAAACTCAGTTTCTATCTCGCTGTTAACGGGTTACAAACAGAATGAAACTGAAACAGCACGCAATGGCGTAGTACCGACGCCGTCGTCCGAGAACAGAAAGTAGTTCCAGCTGTTTCCATGCAAAATCTGAGCTATGCAATGTTTGAACAGTCAAAAAAGAGCGAGGTTTGAGATTCTATGGAAAATACCACCTTCAGTCCGTCCGTCAGTCCGTAACGTTTGAATCTGGGTACAAACACACGTCGAGTTCCAACCCAATTGGCCAGCACCGATGTCACCGGATACTTCGTAATTTTATACACACACATTTCATTTGTGTTCAGTTCCAGGACGTAAAAATCTTACCTACAGCAGCTCATTAGCTCCGTTGCTGGGTAACGTAGAAGGTAAACCCGTAACTTAACACACACACAATATTCTGTAATTTTAAATTATTCAAAAAATTATCTGCAACAAAAAAGTTCTATAATTGCACAAAATATTAGTACCCCATGTTAAGCGGTGGTGGAGGTATAACCCCCCACCTCAGAAATTCTCGCAGCTGCCATGTTGGTATTAATGACGGCTTTCAAGTTTGAGAATTTCACACGAAGTTTCAATAAATTCTGGTCACCCCCGAATATTAATACAGCCGAAGAGATAAACGGACCGACACATAAATAACATCTTCTTAAGGGCGTACAATTACGTTCATCAACTTCTTAACTTAATGTTTAACAGCCACGTAATAAAGTAGTTTGTAATCTCCATCACACACAGTTAATTTAATATCCATTTTAATAGAATCCGCCCATCTAATTCTTGGTCTTTCTTTCTAGGTTTGTCAACTAAAATTTTTGTATGCATTTATCATATTTCAATGCAAGAACACAAATGTAAAAAATAACCCATGTTGTAAACATGAAAGTTCATATTTACAACCTGAGGCGGCTCCACGAAAATTAGTACAAATTTAGCAAGTTTGCCGTCTGAAATTTTGTTAAAAACCTTCGCTGGAAAACATGGATTTGTAATGTGAAACAAGAAACAATGGAACGTACAAATGGGCTACCCCCGTCTCCGTTCACGGGTAAAGATTTTTTTTTTTTTTTTACGATTTTTGGTTCAGAGCTGAGGGACATTAAAACGTCTCCTTTATCTCCTTCACACAAAACGAAACGTGTAGATGGCACTGAGTCATCGGCCATTTGCATTTCAAAAGACAGCAAACTTCTCATCGTCCAACAGTAACACGCAGTACGTAGATCACGTGTTTGAGAAAACTAGATTTTTTAGTGTTATTATAGGTGATATTTAAGGTTCTCACGCGGCAATTATGAAGATTGTTGTCTTCTGGGATACTGTGCAACGTATACACCTCTGAAACGTCGGTAAACTCATACCAGAAGGCTACATAGCGCATCCCAGAAGACGGCCATCTTTAGTTTTGTCATACACCGGGAATATCCGTGTGGGCCCGCCCTCAATCCGAACAGCACATTCAACAAAATTATTTATTTTATTCTGGTTCAAAACATGGTAATTCCTCGGGACGCGACAAGATTTGCGTTGTGCATTTTCCCACGAAGCAATTATTCTACCGCGCTGAAACGCATGGCAAGCCATTTCAATATTTGTCTGATACCTTAATGAGCCGTCTGCCAAAGTACTGACGCCCACAGAATTAAAAAAAATTTCCCTTCGGGTGTCCCGACAAAAATTCTCTGTGCAATTTTTCGAAAAGGCAACAAAAATTTCAGTAATTTATACTCTACCAAATATTAACAGGGTGATGAAATCAAATAGGATGACACGGGCTGGGTATGTAGCACGCATGGAAAATTATAAATGTATATAAAACCCCGAAGGAAAGAAACGTAGGATAATATTAAAATCGATCTTAGAGGAATACAGTGTGAGGATGTAAACTGAATTCTGGCTCTAGTTGAGGACCAACAGCGGGCTGTTGTCAACATGGTAATGAACATTCGGGCTCCAGAAAAATCTGGTATTTTCTTGAATAGCTGAACGACATTTGGCTTCTCACATGGGACTGTACTCCAAGGACTTACTTAATTCGTTACTGTTCACATTTCATGTCATTTTGTCCTGTCCGCCATAAAAGTAACAAGACAAAAGTGTCCACGTGCTTCGTTGGTTTCTAATTAACTTGTTCTAATCTGTACTTTTGCGAGTTCTATGCTACACTGTGTTTTAATGCAGAGATCAGTCTGCCTTGGCCCATTACTCTTCCGACCTTGTTTACTTGCGTGTGTAAGAAGTCTGTCATCAAACGGTCACATGGTCAGAGACACAGCATCACAGTTACTGAATGGTCAGACGGGCGCGAGACTCACATGGTGGGTGTTTAACAGCGTTTCATTCCACTGATCAGCCGAGAGCCACTGGCACCAGGCTTTTGTTTTTTCACGGTCATGACCTCAAGGCGCTGATGTAACTTCATTCTTACTTCAGAGTTTCCTTGTCTCTTCCACAAACACGGCAGGACTCAATAAACAAGACACTATTTTGAAACCGTCCTTGAATTTCGTGAACAAAAACTATTATTGCTATCAAATTTGTATTTTAAACCTCACAGGATGATGGTGGTGGTGGTATTTTGGGGGTGTGAAATCGTACGTGGGTAGCAACGTTGTAGAGGAACATACTGCCTTCTTCTTCAGCCCTGAAGTGGTACCAAAGTTTAGGAGAAACACAGTGTATCTCATTCCTCACACTTATTTCCTCCGAAACGTTGGTATCGACCCACAAATTCACCGGGGTCACACCTTAAATAAACACCATCGAAGTATTCACCACTCTGAGAACCTAACATCTCACTAAGATATCTTCATCTTCATGCTTCGCATTTGTTAACTCAAGTCTGGCGTGATCTCTTAATTCACTACTAATTAATATAAACGTAACGAAATTTAAATAATCGATAAGCTTGATCGATTGTCTAGACATCAAAAAAGAACTCCGATAAGCACGACCTTGAACACTGTTAGTTAATTTTATACAATTTGTGCAAAGAATGCAAACGAACGTGAAACATGGCCCTGAAGAGCCCTTGAAGGAACTGATGTGGTGCACAATAAATCAATTTATTATTAATTTAAACACGAAGTCCGCGACCCAAAAACCGCCATCACGCGTACAGCAATTGGCAAGTCTTCACAATCCGCCAGCTTTTCTGTCATATTTATGCCTTATTTGGCACAGTTTCTACAGCACAGAATACCACGTACACGCTAAGCAAGGCCGCCTTTCATTTTAACACATTAAGCAGAGTTCGGCAATAAATTTGAGTCTTCCAAAAGCAGTTACTGAATAAAAATAAAGCGATTCGTTACGAGACATCTCAATCTTCTTCAGTTTCGTTAGCATCTATCCGTCATCGTGCTGAATTTCTCATCAATTCTGTAATGGCTGAAACGAATCATGGCGTTACAGATAAAGGGGTGACATTTTTTCTTTTGGAAACAGCAAAAATATTTGTAAACATTTTGATGTAATGAAATCGTGAAGAACACGGCAGTGAAGTTCTGATTCCAGAGTCCGAGGAAGTTAATTATGTATTCAAGGCAATTTGAGATAGATGATAACTACTCAGAAGAACGGGAAAATAAATTAAAAACTAGTCTTGTTGCCTTTAAAACACAAGCCTAGTAATTATACATTTATACCGTGTAATCTGTCCTACATACTCAGTACTAATTTCTGTAATTATGTCTTACGCATTCATGACATTGGAGGTCATTTTCGGTTGGGGAACCTTTATGAACATTTTTGAAGAACGTCCTGTCCCTCGATATATTAATGTCATAGTAAAACCCACGTAGTCAACATTCTGAAGCTCAGTGGTAAAGATGTATACCACCTGTTTCAAGAATACGTAACTATATTTTATATTGATTGGTTTCGATCGAGTCTCAGAAAAACCAAAGATTGTTTTCTTAAACAGCGTTAACCAGTTAATCTCTGTAACGGTGAAGTGTAGTGTTTTCTTTGCGGTACGGACTGAATTCTTAAATATTATTTAGACGATTTTGGGCTTCAAAGGATTGATTAAAATTATTTTCTTGGAAAAACAGCTAAGGGCAAAATTTGACCGTACCAGAGATACAACGAAAATTTAATAATCTTCACTCTTCAGCAGATATCTTCAGGGTGATCAAATCAAGAATTTTGTTTTATTGAATTCTATAAACGTCCACTTTAAAATGATATAGGCGTTAAATCCGAAAAGATTCACCACAATTAATGCCAAAGCCTACCATTCTGTACCAGTCCCACCCGAGTCTCTTCGTTAAAACCACATTTCTATCCATCTCCTACGCGATCTTGCAAGTTACCGCTTTCAAAGACGCCTCGATCAAAATTTTGAAACTAAAATAAACAATGAACAACAGAAATAGAAAAGACAAACAATAGTTATTTGCATCTGTCAAGGTGTGTTTTGAAACACTGGCGTATATTGTGTCCAGACAGTCAGAGAGCGTTGTTGAACAGTGTCAGGGTCGTATCAATTCTGTCGAAACTACGTCTTTGCCTTGGCAATGGCTGTGGCGTTTAATATATTTATATATTTATTTATTTTAAAAAAAAGGCGTGGATGTTGTTCCGAGGCTTGTGACCCCCTTGGGGCCTCAAAACGTAAGGTCAGTACGTAGAATTTTATCCTTCGATAGAAAATCTTTAGAACTGTGCGCGCTCTCGGTTAACACCGATGCATCTTCTTGTAGCTACAAGACAATGGCAGACAGTGCTGAAAAGTGTGTTACCGCAGATTACAGAGGAGTCTGGCTTTGGACCATTCTCTCGGCCTAAATAATAGTGCCATTGGACATTAATTGATTACAGATGAACCGTAGCTATGGCAATTTGGTAAAATTCCTCGGCTGTGACATTCGGTACGTCGTTCATGAATTAGGAATAAAAGGGAAGTTATGAATGAATTGGTAGTGGCCCATTTTAAGGTGATACTGAAATGTGTGACACATAAATATTTCGTGGCGTGTACATGTGTCTCGTGAGACATAATTTCCTCGATTTGTAATTATGTAATTAAAAATTACACGTGCATAAATTTTTACTACAAAAAGTCTTCACATATTCAATATTTATGCGTGGTAAACCTAAGAAGACAGACGAAAAAATATCTTGGTATGGTTCCTAAAATATCGTTTTATATCTGTCATTCTCAGTTCTAAGACGTGCGGATTAAGATGTTTGTTGGTGACATTTTACGATGTTTGTCTCTCGTGACGTATCACAATGAGTCTTAATAACTGTGACACAGATAAATGTGTGTTGTGTAATGGCACAGAAAGGAAACATTTATTGGTGCAATAGTGAAATTAACACGCCATTAAACACCTCAGTGCGTCTGTCAGGCTTTCCATTTTTATTGGCACTTCAGACTTACCTTCGGGGAGTCGAGAATGAGTTTTATGGCTGACATCACAAATTACTGTAAAAATTAGAGCCCCCGATTTTTTTAACAAACCACCCAATGAGACACGCTTTCAAACGAGAGTTTGTCTTTAAAAGCTGTCCCGCTATACGCCATGTAGGCGCTTTGGGGGGGGGGTGGAAGAAGGAATATAACTTCTAACTATTATTAACCTCGGTATTAGATTGGGGATGGGGGTTGACCAGCGACAAACTGTGAAACTATGTACACGTGCGACGCGTTCTTTCTGTAAACAACAAAATGCTAACCTAACCTTTGTTTCAGTCTGCAACTGTACGTGCCGTCAGAATGTATTCTGCATTCATTCCGTGTATGCAATTTCGTTACAGTCAATAAGATTGTAAGACCATTCACTAGGCGTGTAAAGTGTACCTTTATTCTCACACAAAACAACACACTCATTAAAATTACTAATCTCGAATTATTTTTTTTTTTCCCCAGAAGATACAGCTAATTACGCGGACGACCCCGTCTGGAAAATTCACCAGAATCCGTCTGTTGGGATTGGCGGAAATTGAGCAGGACTCAGCTGGCAAAATCACCTGATAATCGACGGTAAGTACATCAGATCCAAAAAAGTTAACAACAAATTTAATATATTTTTAAAAGTTGTGAATTACCTCGGCACAAAGTGGGTAAACCGAACGCATAACTGTGAGGTAATACAGGAGCCGTCCGTCCGTCCGTCCGTCCGTCCATATGTTCGCATATTTCGTCTCAGAAAATTACTGAATAAATTTCGGTTGCATGTGAATCGATACTAAAATTTTGGTTCCTATCGATTATCGGAAGAATCAAGAAGATTTTTCGATAAGCAACTGAGATAGACTAATAATTTCAAGCAGAATATGACAAAAGCAAGATAAAACCGACTTTGAATTAAAGTGAAGGTTAGGTCCTCGGTTTCCCAACTTTTGCATGATTTGTAAAGACTTTGGCGAATGGTAAATGCGTAAAGATGTTGATGGAACATACCGTGGCCTATTTAAAGCACCAAACCGTCGTTTTCTTGGAGGAACTTCAGACAATCGCCAGGCCAAACTTTAAATCGCGTTATCTTCCGTGTGTGAATTAGGGGAAAGGCAAAATGCTCTCCGAATCTCCACGTAGAAAACTTCCGAACGGAAGTCGCAGAGACCACGTGACCGAAACGTCATTCGAGTTACGTTTTATTTCAATGCATTGCTACGGATGGTCACGCAGACCATGGGAATTTAGCGTTTAATCGCAGCCAATCAAACAAATACGTCATAATAACATTAAATTTGACTGAATCTGGTCAGTTAATTGCGTAAAACCCTCGACCTGCCGTGGTCAGTACAGGCTAGTACGCTGATGATGTTTGCGGAAGTCAATTGCGTAACCACTGAC
>NW_019060924.1:18082-39579 GCF_000696155.1 Zootermopsis nevadensis
GAGGTTGCCAGGTGCTGTCCAAAAGCGCCGTCTACTACTGGACAATCGGAATGTTCAAAATACGGAAACACATTGCCTGAAGTGTTTCCATGTAGATTAACTATCAAGTCTAGAATGGACCGATTCTCCCACTGCTGCCAAATCTAACAACTCCAAGGGTACATTATACAAGCTTCAAATGCTGATGCCATTGCTAAGTATACGTACGACTGCAAAAACTTGTTTGTAACGTAATGCAATTCGACTGCAGAAATGTGCCAACAGTACAATGGCCTTAAATTTATAGAAGCAAGGATTTATTTTCATTTATCCGTGCGCCTGAAAAGTTATTACGGCTAAACTTTTCATACTATACATTACCAGAAGTGGCCACTTAATAGCGCACACTGTACGAATATTTTCATTCCACTTCAAAGATAAGTAAATATGATGTATGACACCAACGCATACACTGTCCGTACTCCGCCTGTCTAAAGTACTCCACCCCCTAAAACGCAAACAATTAATTAGATTTGTCTAGATAATAGTTAACAGTTGTGTGTAATCTCATCGGTCACTGCATTATCGACGTTTAAGACATGTTGACAAGTGAGGACATGTACTCGCTTCAAGGCCCCGAAGCTGACGGTCGAGAAGAATTCACCGCGTCCGAATGAATTGCTAACTAAATTATGACTAATAAGTTTGCAAGTCGATTAGGACGAGGCGGTAGTTTACAAACCTGAATACAGGGTGACACACGTCTATTTCCCTATTTTGAACTGTGAAAGACGCAAGACATCAACCGAGACTTAAAAAAACACTGTAATGCGACGAGCTTCCTAAGAATTCGCTCTGATTAAGTTACATCAATGTTTTTCTCCGTATTTCAATTATGACTAATACCAGTTACACTACATCATTAATACTGCAGTTAATATGGTGTGTCAGAAGGTAAGGTGACCAACTTATATTTCACTTCATCTCCTCTCGAAGACACGTGTTTCTTTCTTAGGATGGAAAACGCCACTGAACGGAGAATGTATGAAGTCACGAAGGGCGTAATTAAAAACAAATCAGAATACGCGTGTGTTATAACTCATCGACAAAATAAATTAAAATTCGGTTCCCCGACAACGGAGAATCCACACATTACAAGTCGACGCAGGTACCATCGAACTCTTTCCACATCGTCTTCTTCAAAATTTGTTCGGTTATGTTAGTAGATCTTTATTTGAACTAATTTCCCAACTCCGTGGAGAAGATTCCTTGTTAAAAGCTAACAGTCGCTCAGCTATCAACTCAAAAATCCCACACCTTTGAAAGTACCCACCGCAGAATCCAATCACAAGCCAACTGAATTGAATTCCACGATCATTTTCCATTTATATACGAAACATTTTAATATTATCTTCCCACCTAAGCCTATTCTTCCAACTGATCTCTCGTGTGAGGTATTCACGCTTGGCCGCCCACTTGAATTACGTAATTTCTTACGAATTTGAATATCCTTCATGAGACAATAAACTTGCGTGTCCTAGAATAATGTATTTCTTTTATCAATGTCATCACTGAATGAATTTTGTGTTTACCCAATAAGATCCTGTTATCGTGATCAATGATTAATGATCACAGATCGAATTTATAATGTTACTATCGGTCGTCTTGGCTTCTCAGAATTATGACTCGCGAGTGACTTGACCTTGGGGTGATAAGCTACGACTTATCTTTCACTGTGAGATGATGCATCATGTCTTGGCTTTTGTCCTGACAAAGATCCTTCGCTGTAATTAACGTAATGTTTAACGGAGTAATGCATCGGTGTCTACGTATAATTTCATGTAGGGATTGGAAAATAAAAGAAGTGCTTTAAAAAATTTACAAACATTCTCTTTACGTGACTTTGTCTTAGAGTTGCCAAAAATTGTTCGCTGAATCCAAACTTTAATTTGTTTGTTCACTCGTCTTGTAGCTGCGAATGACGTCAACAAATAAGATAATATAATTTCGTATCACTTTAGTACGAAGCTTGCTTATTCCCTTTTAATTGTCATCCAAAAGCAGTAATATTCTGTTCCTTTGCGGTTATAACCAGTAACGTTAATCAAAGCCGAAGATTTTACACACCGTTAATGACACTTATCATATAAACTGCGACCTCCAATAATTTCGTGAGCGCAAATATTAATTAAGTAGTTAGCAGGCTAATAAAAACGTAACGTATCAGTTCTAAACAATGCACATCATAAATCTCACACACCAGTTTTTAAATCCCAGTGGAATTAATGAAACAGCGTATATACGACCGGAAGTCACATTACGTATATCCTCAATTCCTTTGTTTGCCAGAATCTTGTGTCAATTGCCACAAAGCGAGAAATAACAAGTGTAATTACGATGCAAGGATATTCACTGCAGGCGGGTTTCAGGAATATCTGCAGAGTCCAAGTCATATTTAAAGTTCCCTTAACCCTCTGAAACCAAAGATCGTCTTCATAACATTTGAGAATTCAGTCCGTACCGCTAAGAAAACACAACACTTCACCATTACAAAGATCAACTGGTTAACGCTGTTTAAGGAAATAATCGCTGTTCACACTGAAAATCATACGAAACGCGTAATTACAAACTAAAGAGTTAACTGATTGTTAAATTAGGTGGTGCATATAGTTACCACCAAGGTTAAAAGTGTTAAAACCATGCTCGAACATTTTACATAATTCCTTTAACACCTGGGCTTATTAGACTAACAAATATTCAGTGAAGATTTGCAACCAGAATTGACAAGAATTTTACTATGAAGATTCATGTAACTGTGGCTTGTTTTTTCTTCAAATAATGACCACGAAATGACACATCGAGATCCCTGACGTACGTATGTGAACGCGATTATCTCTGATAACATCTGCAGATTTGTGCTCGTTTTATAAAAAAAAATAAGATGAAGGCGGACTGGCGACAATCTTTTTCAGTCAATTTATTATACTGCTCAGGCAAGCCAAATTCAATTATTTGTTTTCCTATTTAGTAATTGCTTAAAGGCGTCTCATTAGTGTGTCAATATTCGTGTCCAATCCGAAGACTTTCCGAGCCACCTGAAGGTGGTCTTCACCGTTACATGACACGCCTCAAGTTCCATTCCTCAACACCACGAACATCAGCCGAAGAGACTACGCTTGCACGACCAGAGAACACCCTACAAAATGTTCAGTTTCCCTCAAAATCAGCGTTAATCATATTTCTTAAAATCATTACGCGCTAAAAATAGGAAAACATATAAACCGTTTAAATTTCTTGAAAATGTAACGAGATTGTCATAAAATAATTGATGTTGACGTCCAGGTAATGTGGCAATCCTCAACGAGTGACTAACCCTATAAAACAGTGTTTTCGTCGAAAGTCGCTTACGTAAACGACGAAGTCCCAAATTTTGAAACCAAAAGAAAGAGTACTGTGTTCATAAGAACCTGCTACCGGCAATGCTATCATGGTAGAAGTATACCGACGTTTCAGAGGTGCGTGCTTTTTCTGAAACGTTCCTAAACTACGACCAGACTACACGGCGCAATAACCCAGAAGACAGCCATCTTCATACTGGCTGCAAAGAAGAACTGAAATGTCATTACTGAATAATCGACTTAAAAAGTTTCAGGAAAATCAGTCACGTCTGGGGGGACATGGGCGCGGAATCCATTAGGCCTTTTAATGGGATGGCATTGTCTTTTAACACCGATGTCCACCATATAGAGAGCTGTGACCTTGACGCTACACGATACACGCGCATGGCAATTTCTGCCGATTTTAATGGCTGATCAAGTCAGAATTAACAGCGTTGATTCATGACGACCTATTTGGAGAATCCGTTCTTCGATCGCCATGTTTCCTGGCGACGGCTGGATCCAGACAGTTCTAGAAGGTTGTCTCAACTTCAGAGCGACTGTACCTGGCTTCGTAGCACGCACGATTATTTAATTCGCGAAGACTCCAAATGAAGGACCGAACTAGAAACAAGGGTGGGGGGGATAGACGCGGAGAGGGGGGGACGAGATGCTGAGGGTCGCGTGACGTCACGTCGTCGAGAGATGTGTTTCTTGGTGGTTGTTGGACGTGGAGGAACGCTATTTACATGTCCGGGAGGCGGTCTTGCACGTCACGTGGGCGGCGCAGATCGACTCCTTGCGAAGACCGAAGTGACGACGTGTATGTGCCTGTTTGCTTGTCTTCAGTTTTTACCCCTGGAGGCAGAAATTGGTAGCGCTTGGTACAGGCTGGTGGTTCAGGTGGTGGTGGTGGTAATGCCCACTCCCCTCCCCCCCCCAACACCCTCTACACTAACGTATTCTTGATCTTTAGAAAGCAGTTCTTGTCTTCAGTTGTCTTCGAAGCACAAGCAAGCCAGGTTGAGTTTCGCTGGCCTCTTAATAAGTTCGCTTGTCATCAGCAGTTCAGTGCAAAACAGAACGGTTTCTCGGCTTTATTGTCAAGAAATTTCATCTCCTGTCACGAAGTTGAAGTGTTTGTGATTTTTTATATTCCCTCCAGCTCGGTCCTGGAGTTTCTCCGATCCATTTCGGAGTGTCAGAACATATGGGAGTACAGTCAGCTCCTTAGGTATAATAAGTGTCGCTGAGCTGGTGTGCCAAGCATCCAGAAAAAAAAATACAAACAAGTCACCAGTGTGTTGAGATCCGCCACTGCAAGTGAGACAGAAAAAACGTGTTTCTTTAAGAAACACGAATCGCCTGGCGCCGTGGCGAAAAGAGAGGTGGTTGACACAGAAACAAAGTACAGGCAGACTCGAAAAAGTTGTAACTACGTAGTTAAAAAGTGATATACTTATTTTGTGTAAACGGTGATTATTTACGAAACATTCTGTAGACAAGAAATCAAAAAAAATTTGACTGTAAAATCATCCGTGCTGGACACCTGGTGGAAACTGGAGATTTGCGCTACGCACATAATGTAAGTGTTCTCTGTGGATATATTGCACGTTTTTAGCATCCGTGTATTCGCTTATTAATTAACTTTATAAGCCCAGTTGCTTTGAGTAGGTAACTCTTATTTTTATTTGTGGGTTTCGTTTTGTTTCTCAGAATAAACAGCGATTATTTCCTTAAACAAGGTTAACCGGTCGATCTCTGTAATGGTGAAGTGCTGTGTTTTCTTCGCGGTACGGACTGAATTCTTAAATATTATTTAGACGAGCTACGACTCTAAAGGGTTAATATAGGATACTTTGATCTCGCCAACACTTAACGCGTTATTCAACCAACCATTTTTCACTGTCTTAATAACTTCAACACGCAAACGTCATCTTGAAACACACAACTCTGACTCCTTGCAGATATCATTTACGGCATCCATTAACGGGACATTGAGGAACAATGTCAAATCATTGGTTTCCTCTCTCTTCTAGTCAGGGCTTTTACCTAGATTACCCTGGCAACTTACTCCGAAGTGTACTTCAAGTCTCTTCTGAACTACAGCGACAATTCGCTGCTTTGAACAAGATCTGACTCAAAACTGAGACTTCATTAGTCAGTTCTACGGTTATTAATAAAGTAATTATGGTTGTTAATCAGCATAAAAAATCTATTCAGTATCGACAAAAAATATAAACATAAAAATTTAAAAAGCGTGCTTCAGCTAATAGCCATAGGAACTGAAGGTTAAAACAGATTCATCTGATTCTTGATAGCGCAGAGTGGATGGCCGATGTGACTGCCAGAGCGAACACTCGTAGGATTCCATTGCTTTTTGAGCATCAGGTTCTGAAGGATCACAGAGCCAGTCACTAGAGGCGCACATCCGATATCGATAAGAAGATAAGCTTTACGATATCGACTGAGATTATTAATAATTTTAACATCGTTCTGTGATAGCATATTTCGTCGTGATCAGAGCAGCTCCTAGCTTTCACCGAGTTCTCTTTCTTTCTTTCTTTCTTTCTTTTGTGGTGTAAGAGGCCGAGAGATTTCCCAATGCTTGGTTGCTCCTTACGAGATGTAAATCACTCACCTTTCATTTCTGAATGACAGTTTAAGAATTCGAGTTTAATTTGTACCTGAATAAAGAAATTTTCGCTATTCCTTCCATAAGATAAACCCAATGACGTCATCAAATTTACTTAACTATCAAAGAGGCCTCACTTTTACACGCAGAACCAAAATGGTTCTTGCCGGTGGTCTGAAACGTCACACAGCTTTGACTGTTGTGTTTTAGTGATAAGACTCTTGAAAAATTAGAAGCACTAATATTGAATCTCGAGGAATTGGTTACGTATCGAACGACGCTGCTGATACTGTCAAGTTACTGAGGCAGAAGACGACATATTACACTAATGAGGCAGTCTGTCCAATGACAATGACACACTTGTCTAATTGACTAAGACAGAACGTACTGAATAGTCAGATAAGTATTTACCGAGATTACGGCCAATCTCCGTCTTACAATCGTCGATACGTGCAAGATTTGAGGTTCTCAAGGCGATGGAAATAAAGTTGAGGCATTGGAACCTAGACTAGGACATACGATAACTGTGTTAGAGCATCGTGCGAAGACACAACATCACACAGAGACTTTAACAGAAACTAGGAAGCTGGTTTGTCCGATTGTAAGCGCGTAGCAACGAAGCACGTGTTCATATCTCGTCACTAGGACGCCGAACATATGGATGGACATAGACTGAAGACCATTAAATCAAGGAGCTAAGAATAATATTTGGAAACAGAGAAAAAAAATGGCACAGAAGAATGGAGAAAATTACACAATCAGGAGCTTCTCAATTTGTACCAAACATTAAATGAGACGACATGTAGCGCGCATGCAGAATATTTACCGGAAAAGGCCACTTACAAGGTCTTGGAATAGAACATATGATAATATTAAAATGGATATTAGAGAAGTAGGATTTGAGATTGTGGTCTGGATTCAACTGTTTCTGGATAGGGCACTTCTGTAAACACTGGAATCAAACTTGGACTCAATGAAACGCTACGAAATTTATTTGTTACTTGAGCGACTATAAATTTCTCATGATAAATCCTGTTCCACGGAGATAATCAGATATTGCTTTATTAAGTCAAAAATTAAAACCGCCCAAGTACCCAAGTATCTACGGGCTGACATATACGGCCGGGTTAAGACTTTTTTAAACTTATTCCAAAATGTATAATTACAATGCAGCAAGCAAATCTGTTCCCTCGCGATCGGATTTATTGCGTGGTCCTACGTCGTAGGCGAGCATGTGAGCATGTGAGCCTTGTTGCAATTTGCAGGGAAGTGTCAATGAATGCTCATCCACAGATACATCTGTCCCATTCCTTTTACCGTTGTGTGCGACACATATGCATATCATATCGAGCGACACGTGACAATAATACCAATGTTACGAGACTCACCAGCGAGGAAGGCCAGTCATCTCGAACGGGCTGAGAGGATGCGTGTCGCACAGCTGGTCTATGTGCCAGGGGCTTCCAGCATCTCACCAACCGCGAAACTGCAAGAACATTCGAGTCAATAACACTAATGAAGCAAACTGTTAATTATCGATCATCATCATCATCATCCTACCTGCTTCAAATATCAGAAACTCTGCATTTATGTATTTCGTATGATTCTCACTGTATAAATAGCGATTATTTCCTTGACCAGCGTTAAACATTTGATCTTTCCAATGGTGAAGACGTGTGTTTTCTTTGCGGTACGGACTGAATTCTTAAATATTTTTATGCGAGCTTCGGCTTTAAATGGTTAGACAGTGGAACTGGCCTCTTATTTACAGCGTCGATGGTTTAAAATTCACAAAGATTGTGTCACATTAAATGGAGCGGAATCACATGCTTATAGCATCAAATATCAATCTATAGTCATGTAAAACGAGGGGGAGATGGGAAGATAACATTAAGATTGATCTTAGTAAGAGGTTATTAATTTTTTTTAATCATTATACTTCCTCAGTGAGAGTTGAAGGGTAAGAAATTTGAAAGGTAGATGGAACTAGCTCAGAGTCTCCTGTTTAACAGCTGACTTTATTGGGGATGAGGCTTCGTGTTGTGTTACAAAAGTGTTTTAGTTAAAAAATGAAATGTAAAATAAGAGACAACACAGTGGGACGTAGAGGTAAGTACATAAGCTTATATACACATAAGTTTTTGTGCTGGCCCACATTTATTTAGATGAACACAAAAGTATGATCCGATCCTAACTTGAAAAAACATAAGGATTTGATTTTATCAATACATTGTATAGTTGTAAGGATCTCTCATGTGAAATGCTATCCAAACAGAGACAGACGCTGTCTTGGCCTAGCTGTAAACTGCAATTACCTGTTTTCTGCAAAGACTTCTAAAGCCAAACTAAGTAATAACCCTACATACCAAGGAAGGAAAAGCATTCGGAGGGCTGCTAAACTTTTGGGGTTAAAATATGCGTTTGTGAAAAGTCATCCCGTGTTTTAGGGAGAAAATTATCAGACGTCATGAAATCGTGAACTGAAAGAATATATCTATAGACGTTAATTCGCAGATACTTAGAATCTGAAGCACTTTTGCTTTCGTGCAAGGTAACGATAGATTCCTAAACCGATTTACCTTGATAAATTGTTGCATCAACTAGCGAATCTCTGGCGCAGCGAAGTCCATCTGGCGTGTCCTTAACCCGAATAACCCAAACGCTTTGCCGTTACTAACCCGACAAGAATTCTGTCGATAAAGCCATCAGCTGGCGCCTGCCAAGGAGGTCAACCACATTAGTTGGGTTAGGTTAACTCCGAACGCACGACACACCGAACAATGGCGGCTGAGTTATAGACGCTTCTGCCCGTCTACTGTGTCAGTCCACGATATTAATTTCCTTGAACCGAATTAAATAATAAAACTGCTTATGTAAGAATAGTCTTAATAAAATATATTAACTTGACCATACAATTGCGCGACCGTCCCCGTCAATTGTACGGTTTACTATGACACACTTTACGAATATACTGAAAACCCCGTTTAAATTTAACGGGGGGGGGGGGACGATTTCATTTCGTAACTCCATTCCGTATCCCATTTCTTATTTCCTTCAGTACGCCCAAAATAAGCTGGAATATAATAACAATAATTAAAAAGCCGTGTTACTTTATTTGAACATCATCGATGTACAGTCTAACGCAGTGGTATTCAACCTGGGGTACGCGTACCCCCGGTGGTACGCGAAGACATCTTAGGGGGTACGTGAAATTTAAAATATATATTATTTTATGATAAACACTGAATAATCAGTAATGTAATTTATTTAATATATTTTAGATGTAGATTATATACTACGTATAACTTGAATTATACACCAACAACTCTGGGGGTACAAAGTTGAAGAGAAATTATATCTGGGGGTACGCGAACCAAAAAAGGTTGAATACCACTGGTCTAACACACGCAGAAGCTCACAACTTACAGAAAGGGAATAAATAGTAGTAACGAGCAGAAATCTCTCTTCCCCTGTAATTTTAGATAGGCAACTTAGCTCTTAGTCCCTCACTGCATTCAATATGCTCCAAAGCGTTCAACTTGAAACATTTTTACCGGATTTTCTCGTGCCTGTAACGCGGACTACTGGTTGGGAACCATGGCCTTGAAGTACATGTGAGAAAAAAGTGCTCTGTGTTTTGGGATAAAACATTTCAGGAAACAAGAACCGGCGACATTTTTACGCAGGGTTTTCTGCTGTCAATACGCATTAATACATTCAAATGTTTTATTTATTGTTTTATGAAGGCTTCTACGCCACCTGCGAAGCCCAAGGGCGAAAACTGTTTTGGTGCTCCAATACATAACCCGATCCTCCTCCGGTCTCAGCCTCAGACACACCCGCCTGCAGAAACAAAGGAAACGAGTCTGAGTCTGCAGAACAGGAGTAACGCAAGTTCCCTTCGATTGGCAAGGCCAAACAACGCGGGCGTAAGGCAACACGAAGCAACTTTCTTTCAGCGATAATTGCCCGAAAGGTCAAAGAAATACGGGCAGTTGTAACAACTTACTCCGCTGCATACAAACTCTAGATTCGACCACGTACAGAAATGCGTAAAATATTTTAATCGGTAAACCTGTCGGAAAAAAGTCCACTTGCACGACAAAGAAGAAGACAGACCAATAATAATAATAACAACAATTCTAGTCTTTACGTGTTTGCGACTTCGGATGTCGTTGATGAGCTGAGTTACATCCCATTGGCCACGTACCAACCCTGAAGACGGCAACTGTAATGTCTGCCGAAAACTTAAAAAATATTCAACATTCGACGCGACCTTATCCCCGAATATCGAAGTCGCACAAGAGATAATATTAAAATAGGTGCTCAAGGGAATAGAGTGAGGGTGAGTGTATTCAGCTGTGGCTCAGGATAGGAACCATTGGCGCGGGTCTCGAAGAAGCGCCTCCATGTCAGACCAACTTCCTGCTCGGTGCACCATAACATTTATCGGCCAGTGGCGGATTTTTACCGGATATCTCAGGGCTTTGGGTCGCACAAGGTTCCAACAGCGCATGCTCACAGACTGTAAAACAGACGATCACCTCTGCAACCGGACTTCCTGGACGGTTTTTCCACAAACTAGGGACAAATCTATAAATTCCGATAACAAATTCCATGGTACAGAGTCCTTGAGAAGCTGGAAGTTGCTCACCTCGTCATAAAAGTTACCGTCTTTTATGGAACCCGAAGGTTCACTACTGTGTTCACAGAGACCGCTACTGGACCTCTCCACAACCATGGGGGATGATAGACCCCCCCGGACAAAACACAATACGGAGGACTACCCATTCCCTTGTAGAGTGTCCGCAAAAATTAGGTCTGTCCGTCCGTCCGATTGTCTGCATGATTCCAGTAAAGAACCTCTGGACGAATTTGGAAGAGATTTGGTATGGACGTTATTGCATTTGTGTGATGCCCTGAAACTGTACTTTTTAATTTCATACAAGATATAATGCCAACAGCGAGCGAATCGACACTTTCGCTGTTTAAAATATGGTCTATGACCACATGAATGAGTTCAGTAGACTAAAACAGGGCCAACTCGCGTTATGTTATTGTTTTTCATTACCTAGAGAAGACATTGAGAACACGTGACGCGTATTGGTCGAAAAAATATAGTTGTCTGAGTAAGATAGCTGACGTTATCTCCCGTTAATGACAGTTCTTTAAAAATAACAGATTAAGAGACATTTCAACATATATTCTGGATTATATTGCATTTATTGAACAGTTTGTAACAGGAAGTCAAGACCCTATAAAAATTCTATCGCAGTTCGCTTCAGTTTTGTTTTGTAAATCGACAGATAAATACGTAATGTGCAATGAACAGATCTTATATTGTAAAGATGTGCTTTTGTTTGTACATTCCCTGCGCTCCGTCGCTACTTCAGCGACTATCAAAATTCGTCGAGGAGAAAATGAAAGATGCGGACGGACGTGCGTAAGAGCAGCGCGGGGCTCTTAGAAACTATTTCGCAGACCTACAAAAAAAAGGCCACATCGTTCACTCAGTTTACACTTTCATTTCCGGAAATGTCAGCCAGAGAACCTCACGGTAGTCTAAGTTTTCTAATTTCTTGTTATGGCCTGTCTCCGTAGTCCCCGGTTCAAACTCCCACATCATAACTTTTGTCGGCGGTAATACTTTTATACTTTTTTTCACGCCGATAACCCCGTTAGGACTTCGTAACCATTTAATATTATCCTCGCATTTACGTATATGGCCATCCAGAGGTCCCTTACCTTCACATTTTTAATCACTCATGTGTGCTACATGTCCCACCCATCTTCTTCCTTGGACATGGAGACCCTAATACATGAAGACGCTCCCCAGTACGCAAATCTATCAGATTTAATGATACTTACATCTTATGTGCAGATAATAGACATTCACCTCAGCACTTTGCTCAAAAACGCCCTCCTTAACAGAGAACTTCTATTAACCCTCAACATGATGGGTCCTGGTCGTAGGGTGAAGTAATTTTGGACACCGTTAAACCAAAATTCTTACAGGTATTATTAAACCCAAGAAGTTCAACCAGGGGCATCCGACAAGAAGACGAACCAGTCGCCAGTGACAACAGACAACAGACCCTAGGTGGCAGTTACAGAGGCAACGAGGTACAAAGCGTAGACCTCATACGCTCCAATAGTAAAATCATAGGTTCGAATCCCGAGAGGCAAGGATGGTTGTCCTTTGTTTCTCAGTGTTTTGTTTCGCGATACAAGAACCGAATGAAACGTGAGTCCACGCCTTGAAATTTAATTGTCAGCATTTTGGTCCAGCACGAGGACTGCCTAAGCAATCACAATGTGATGAACTGTTATCGAATCTAAATGCAGAAACTGACCCATTAGTAATCAATAAACATACACCAGGCAACAGAAATTAAACTTTTGATTACGTAAGCATCTGAGTTACGTGTAAGCACCTTGCAGTCAGGAAAACAGTTGAGAAGAATAAGTGCATTAGTCATCCTTGGTGCTTTCCTGTTCTAAGTCAAATTAATATCAAATAGGTTTAAATATTTCCCCGCGTTGCATTGAACTCAAAGATACATTTCCCTGTTCACAGGAAAACATTACCAGTTCCTATCCAGTACACACCTTACACCTTATAAGATACATTTTAATATTATCCGCCTATCCATGCCTTTGCTCTGTTTCCATCAGATTTTATAATTTTCCCCAAGCGTTCTCCGTGTGTCACTCATGTCAGCCGCCATTTTTAATATTTCGCGAATGTTAAAAATTATGAAGTATCTACCCCGCGGTTTTATGAAACATAAGCCAACCGCTGACAGTTGTTGCACGTTCAGCTCCGTTGACACGTGTTTTTGTGCGTGCGTCATGCGTTCGTTTGTGCGTGCAAAAGCCTTGCGTCTTCACGTATGTTAGAGTTCGTAATGATGTCTGTTGGCTCGACGAGGCATGTGACCGTGTCCACACGTACAAACAAGCGGACACTAACATCATGAACGTTTGCGTGAGTCAGTGGAATGTATTAAGGCTACATTTCATCACGAACTCCATTTCTCACTTGGTTGAAACCGTCCAGTTCGGCTGTTTCATTCATTGCAATGGTGCCTTACCATTCTCCCCAGTCAGTGGTTAAAATGTAGGGAGATTTTTGCTTTCCCTTCGATAATCTTATTAAAGTGGCGTAATATAATAACGATATGAAGAAGTCTTAACGGTGTTGTGAGTTCATCGATTGTATGGATTGGCCTGAGACGCTAAAACCTGCTTAAGACCGGTTATGGGAATCCCAGCATAAAAACGTATCCAAAGTGAAATTTCAAGATATTCATTGTATAACAGGTATGTGTAAACACTTTTTTCCAGATCTTACCAGTTATAAATTTCATGATTGTTTACCCCAACACCTGTGGAGAAAGCCCAAGTGAATTCATAGGTAAAAGAATTTTCCAACGTCACCCTTTCTTCATTTCACCCCCTCACCTTCCCCCTCGATCCTCCCTAGAAAAACCTGTATTAGAAGCACTTGTAAAAGCTGCACATCATAGCAGCACTTATGAACCAGAACATTAATTATTAATTCATGGGAATTTATGGGACATTTTAATGGGGAAAACGAGGGCACCAGAACATTAATTATTAATTCATGGGAAATTTTAGGCTTCTGTAAGCACAGGGAAACATGAGTTAAAGAAGAAGCCTGCTAAGACACTAACTAATCACGCCCCACGCAGTGTGCGACAGCCCTGACCAAGCAACACATTATCACACCCTCGGGTCCTAAGTTAAGGGCCGATATTCTCAGAGCTCACGTTGTTTGTGAAGGGACTATCTAAGCAACTCGATGGACTCACAGTCCTTAAACAGCTGACAGTCTCTCAAGACAGTCAATACATTTTCCACTATTTATATAAATCAAATGTTCATTACCGTGTTCACAACACCCCGTCACTGGAAACCATCCTGAATCAGATGAATCTAGCCCACATCCATAATTTACGTTTCTTATAGATCTCCTTTCAGGTTTACCGATCATGTCCCACGATTCATTCAACCTTGACGTGATTAACCCAATAATATACGTAACTGGTGCAGGCTCTCCACCTTACTAATACCTTCTCACCCCCAAATACAAATTTACCCTAAGCACCCTTAAATCTATTTTATTCCCTTTTGGCGAGGAACCAAAGTTGCGTACCTGTATAAAAACAGGTAAATTATATTTTCGTATATTTTAAACGACTACAGGTTTCTATGTGAGACGGGTACATGCTAAATTCTGAACTGTGTAGTACAAAGCATTCATGGAATTTTATCCTTCTTTAATTTAACTTTGATATATCAACACCGTCCCCAAATATACGAACTTTGACACATTTTCACAAGTTAACAGTGATCCATTCTGGTGACAAGTCACGATGGAATGCTTGGTTTCCACATGCAAGTTTCAGCGAGACATAAAATTGTAAATTCTGCAAGCTGGCTGTAAACAAACCTAACCTTACAGTATTTGTAACTTAAATTTGAGGTTAAAGTCTCGACTTAAGTGCGGTCGCGTCGAAGTAGGTCACCGCAAAGAACGGCTGATTACGCAGGCAGGCAGGTCGTCATATCACGGACGTAACAAAAGTGTGAGAAAGACAAAGTGTGAATCGATGAGCGCGTCTTTACCGGATGCTTTCCTTGTAACGTTAAAATACAAGAGTAACCTCTCAACTCTCCCACCTCTTACAACGTTATCACACTTGATATTCGTAGGCGGGGTACGACATATCGACTATCCTGACAGAATACTTCCCCGTCATTCCCCCAATGCAAATCCTGAAAGAGATTAAGATAGGCCACAATCTATCTTTTCATCCCTGGTGATGGACGCAGAAAGTTCTGTATCTAGACCTACGTGTTTTTAAACGAAACGATAAAGACATAATTATCTTTTCATCTGTCCTTGTAAATCAAGACTTTACTGTATTAAAGAGCTTGCGTCATGCCTTGGACTCGCAGAAATATTTCCTCGGGCTGAGTAGTGACCTGGAGTGAATCTCGTTTCCTGCTCGCTTTGCTAAGTTCTAATCATTCCAGTCTGGAATATCCGTTGCTTAGCAACGGCCCAGCCTCTCTGTATGTAGACAGACGTGGCTCGCCTTCCGCGCGAACAAGTCTATAAATTTTATGTTTATCAATCAAATGCATGACGACAAAACGCGCCTGGGAAATCTTTTTTTTCAGTACCTGCTTTTAAATCATGCTTTTTAATTATACATTTTCTGAAGTATAACCGGAGCTCTAGCGAAATACAATTTATTCACATGGTACAATGTCAACAGAGATAAAATCAGTTCATAAAAACATCCACAGTGGTTAGCCTTTGGAACACTTAATACAAGGCTACGGCCAGGCGAACATGTAAAACCCAGGAAATATGCGATTTCAATTTCAAAACCATGAAAACAAGCATTTTTAACTTCCTTTTATAGATATATATTGTTTAAATCTTGTCCGTCTAATCACAATAAATTCTTATTAAATATTAAAATATTACAATAATTAACATTTAAAATATTTAAAATATTAAATGATGTTCTTTATCGAAATATTCGATGGTCTAATGTAAATCGAATATTTCGATAAAGAACATCATTTAATATTTTAAATATTTTAAATGTTAATTATTTTAATATTTAATAAGAATTTATTGTGATTAGACGGACAAGATTTAAACAATATATATTTATTATATCACAATATGACGCAACTTTACCATCTCATTTCCTTTTATAGCAAAACTAGAACAGTATGACCCCTCAAAGTTGACATGAATAACCATTTTGTGTTATCTTAGAAAATCTCACACAAAGTATGGCGTTTATTTATAAAACAATCAAATGTCAAGAGAACTCCTGTCAAATGATGAGCCAATTTCGTTGGAAAATTCGGGAAAATGTAACAAGCCCCTAAAGCCATTGCATATAATAGTCTTTGCGTCATGTGTGAATAGGTGCCTGGCGCATACAGAGAAAATTACTTATTCCTAGAAATTTGTGTTTCCAAGGTAACGAGCAGGGATTGGAAGCCACGATTTTCTGCCTATATTAATTCAAAGTAAGAAGAAGAATAAGAAGAATATTCTTTTTTTCGCTGCTGCACATATGACGTCAGTACTTGTTTATTTAAAATAACAGTTTTCTCGTATTGACGACCTTGCCAAGTAGGTTGTGCTTCACAAAGTTGTTGTATCGTAATGCACGAACAAGTATCTTTCCTTGAAAACACGACAACAGAGCGTTCTATGAACCTAATGCGAGGTTGAAAGACGGTTTACACCGGCGCATACCAGTTTTCTGTCACCGTGGGACCACATTTACCAAATTCTGGCAAAACGGAGGAAAACCAAATCTAATTACATTACCACAAAGCAGAGAATCTTTGAGGACAAAACAAACAACAACAGAAATTGGAGAATTTTTTTTTTAAACAAGAGGGACTGGCGACTTTCTGATGAAACTGCACGGCCTATCTTCCTAATAACATATCGAATATCTAGCTTAGTATGTAAAATGTCTTGCTTCGTGTAAAATACGTATCTAGGCAAGAATTTACAGACACTCGGGAAGAATTAGCGGCCCTCTGTATCTCCTGTAGCACACGAGGCTTGCAAAATAACGCGTACAATGAAAGAATAGGACGTACTCAATTATTTCCTCACAAGGTGTAAGCATACACTGACGCTTAAGTAATTTTAAGTAGTTAGTGCTTAGAATTCTTATAACTGTTCTAGAAATGCACTGTGTTTTTGTGACGCAAGTTCGACGTTTCCATACCTAAAGAAAAAGTGTTGTAAAATTTTTTTATTTAACACTTCTAGAGGGGCCGAAAACAATTACAACATTACTCAGTCTTTAGGAAATTAATTTATGGAAATCAAACTAACCTTCTGTCTTTTTTTTAGGACAATGTGATGTCGATTTAAGCTACTAACTTTTTAATATTATTACCCAGTTTCATCACCGTTGTAACACAAGTCCGGTACTGTGTGCTGTTTTAAATTTGTTCGGTCGAAGCCCTTATTCCCGAAAGAGCAACTTTTCTACTATTTCATTCTTCTTAGAGGTTTGATTCCAAAAAAATGTTACCAATTAAAACCGAAAAGTTTTACGTGTTCATTATACGAAGCACCTCCATCCATAAAGGCTTTCTTCTATCTGTCTGTACAACTGCTTTCTTGGCTAACAGATTTTGAATAAATGTTATAATACTTTCAGAAAAGAAACATGACTGTAGAATATTGCGGATTCGAGAAATCTATTGGTGAGCTGAAAGGCTGCCAAGAGCTCAAGAAAAACCGAGCTCCAGTGAACGAGTTAGTCCACCTGTACGACGAGGTGATGAAATTGTTGGCGTCAGAATTGCATAAACAGACCATCGGGCTTTGCCACAAATGAGACCTCTCGTGATGGCAAATACATTAAACTACGAAAGTACACGAGATTAATGTTCGTGCTCTGTAATTTTGAAGAAGTTGGCTCGTACAGTTGTTGACCGCCTAAGGCCAACAAACAAATACAGTTAGACATACACGTACGTACATAGGGGTCAAATGCAGACTAATAGCGCCAGTTTAGTTTAATAACACAACAAAAAAAGTGTTCCATGTAACTACATACATTTCCTGTTCTCCAGTGCAAAGTTCTTTGCTCTCAGACTTGTGGTTTCAGCTGCCAGTAGCTGAAGGATGCGCCCTACTCTGTTCAGAGCCTGAGTCTCCTCAACGAAGGGCGCTCTTCTGCTACATAAATGTGTTTTACTTGCATATATAAGCAAACTTACTCGTCACACAGCAGGTTTATCATGTAACAGAACAAGTCATTTACGTCAATACTAGTCCTCGAATCATTCGTCTAGCTAGAACATGAAAAATAAAAAGACTGGGGCACAAATACTAACTAATACAGCAGAGTTGTTCTTCAGAAGCTAAGTCACTCCGCAGATGAAGATGTACTCCGCCTTTCATGAAACCCCCAGGGTTCATTATCGTGAACACAAAAGCCAACCGCTTAACCGTATCCTGTATTATTAAAATTCAGTCCACAGCCTCATATCCTATTTTCATAAGCTGCATTTTAATAATATCATTCCATCTATGCTTAAGTCTGCCAAGGGATCTCTTTCTTTCACATGCACTTTTCGTCACTCCTCTGCGCGCTACATGTCTTATCACATTTGATGACGAGCATGATTTATGAAGTTCATAATGAAATATAATATATACATTCACCTTACTTTAACACGGAGATAAATACAATAGATGCTTCCTACATCTGCAAAATAGATAATGCAAACTTATTTGTCAAATACCAAACGCTATAACAAAATGACTAATCTAGTCGGTACTGCGGATTACAGAGAGATTTGGGTGCACGTAAAATGCCAGAGCCCCAGAATAAGTACGGTAATTGCTTTTGGATACAGGGAAGGCAAAAGTTTAGGGCTCTCGCGATTTCGAAAAGGTCTATCCTCTAATTTCTGTGATGGTACGGTAATTGCTTTTGGAGACAGGGAACGCAAAAGTTTAGGGCTCTCGCGATTTCTAAAAGGTCTATCCTCTAATTTCTGTGATAGTTAAAGATAAAACATTTAACCGAGACTATGGAAACCTCTCAGCAAAATAGTAAAACCTATAACAAAACCACAGGAAAACGAATTTTGTCACTAAGACGGATTAAGGAGATTTGAATGCAAGAACAGAACCTGAGCCTCAAACAATTGATAAGTCTGCAGCTTTTCGCGTCAGGGAACACAAATGTTTAGGGCTGTCATACTTTAAAAAGCTTATCTTCTGCATTGTGTGACCGTCAAAGATAACATATTTTACTGTTTGAACAAAGAAACCTAGCACACTTTGCCAACCTTCCTTAATAGAAAACTCCGTTATAATTATTGCCACAAAGTTTGTCATGTTGTTTGGCACGTGTTACACAAACACGTGGTCTATTTGCCCGAGGTCCAGAACAGAGCGCTGAGGAGAATGTCTGGACCTAAGAGACGAATAATCAGGATAACTGAAAAAACTCCTGTTCATCAAATATGAATAGTGTGATAAAATGGCGGAGAGAGATTGGCGAGGCATGTAGCATTAACGGGTAGACGAGAAATGCATAAAATCGATAGAAAATTTCGTAGGCGGAAAACTTTAAAGGCAGAGACAACTTGAGAGACTTAGGCATAGATGCAAGGATAATATTAAAGCTAAACATGTAGGAAACGAGTGTGTGGGATGGATTGGTTTAGAATAGGGCGAATTTGAGGGCTAATATGAAAAAAACGAGGATTTTCATGACCATCTGAGCGACTACCAGCTTCTCAAGGACTACTTGACTCCATGAACTCAATTAATTGAAGATTTGCGAAGTTTTTGCCTTAAAAGAGGACAACATGGCAACTGGCATTGTTCAAGAACCCCTGCGGCTGACCTGTCGAGTGCTGATGTATAAAACAACAGCTGTTACGTCACAGGTCCGTTCCGCCTGAGTGTGTAGGCCTCCCACAATAACCCTGGGACTGAGAACGCGGTCGGTCGCTTTCCCTGACATGACATTAGATACTCCAGCAGCGACAGACCTCTGCATTATCTACAAGTCAGAGAAGGAGACGTAAAATCTGAGGCGTGCTCGAGACGCCATTTTGTATTCACCGTTGAGTAACCTGCATAATCTGCGAATTTAAACTGATGTGCCCCCTCGCGACAACAGACTTTCCCCTGACCTTAATCTTGGCATTAACCCTTTCAATGCTACAAACGAGACAAATAGATTAAAACTCGAATCGTTCTCAATCAAATCCATTGTCGTGTTCTACAAAATAAAATAAAATTCGTGAACAGCTGAAGATAAATTTGTGTGGTTCTTCGATAATTAAAATGACATGATATAGTGGAAATATAGCAAAAGACAGTTTACTGAAATCTAACCCAGCATGATAAGGGTTCTTCTATTATAATGAGCCAGTTGTGTCCAATCCACAACCTACATACTTACGACTCGTGTAAACATTTCCCTGCAATATACGCCTAGAACTTTCCTTGAGAATTTTCGCTTAAAATTTTATATGGACTTATTTTTAACATGAGTACTACACGTCCCGCTTATCTTAACATTGTCTGATAGTTGTGATATACGGTCACGCGGCGGTTACAAGGGACGCGTTTACCAGAGAATGGATCGTCATTATAATTCGTTACACGTCTCTCGAGAAACCCCATTAATGAATCCTTGCATGCCCTGTAATGAAAATTCCACACAGAAATAACCAGCGAGTGTTTTAATTCTGCTCGAGTTTGTTATGACCTTTGCTAAAGGAAAGCTAGAAGCTTTGTTCTTATTAACAAATAACCTAATACTAATTCCATAATATATACGGAGCGCAAGTTCTCTGATATTTAAAGCCTTGAAAACTGCAAGTGAAGACATAAATACGGCCTTCAGCTTTTGTGCCACTATCGGCTAGGCTAACAGTCACGTCCCACCACACGACTGAAAATTTATGGGAATAAAATGCGAACAGTTTTGGAATTTATTAACCACTAGCAGAGTATCCGTAGTGGTACTATGGGAAAATTCAACAAATGCATGCCTAACCTAACCTAACATAACCTAATCTAAGAAAACCTAACCTAAACTAACATTCAGCATGAATCTTTGTCCTGAAAGCTTACCATAGAACTGATAATTCAATACGTATACTTAAATAACATAGGAAAAATTATCATTCATAAATCCAACATCTTCATCGAGACTCAAACCCAGGACAAATATCTCGGGTTATGACCTCTGTTCTATAATCTATTTCTCGAAACATCTATGGTCTTTGTGCCGTTCTATCGTGTTCAGTTTCCGAGCTATAGAAATGGCCCTCATCATGAGTTGAAAGGCGTCCCTGTTCTTCGTTCAAATCGGGATATGCCGTCGGCGTCGGCATGACAGGCGTCGTGACGCTCTTTCCACCAAGCCTCTCGTCTGTCGCCAATTCATAGCCATCAGTTCCCCAACTCATTCGAAGATGCATTACCTCCGCTGGTGAAAGAAGTTTTTAAATTTGAAAATAACGGAGTACAATGATGAAATAAAAACAGAAACTGAGGAGAAATCTGTCTGCCTCCAAGGACCGAGGAAAGCCGGGAAAAACTGTCAGCGTAGCAGGACCCAGTGTCAGCAAGACAATGCGAATTCTAACGCGCGCGAAGGATTAATCGTTCGAGGATACAGATTAGGCTACTCTTAGGTAAGAAAGCTAAGTCAGTGAACCGAGTAGCTGTGGCTCATTCATTAACTACGTATCGACAGTGTGACGGAGGTCGGTGAACGCTGTTATGGTTTTTATTCGCAAAAACCAAGATTTTAATCTGATACACATAGAAAAACATTCGCTTATTGGAGACACTTGAGGTTCTCACGATGGAAAATGGCCGTCTTTGGGTGATTTAATGACGGAGACAGTAAACACTTCTGAAACGTCGAACAATGTCTATG
>NW_019060924.1:39614-62337 GCF_000696155.1 Zootermopsis nevadensis
CCATATGAGAAATTTACGTAAAATTTGATGAGAAAAAATTTCTTTCTGCGACCCCGACATGGACAAGGATATGAGAAACATCTTGTGCAGGTTACGCCCAGTCATGCGACATTATTTTGCGTTGCAATTCTCTTGGTTTGTTAATACGCCATCTCGTTATAATGGGAAAATGCATAATATGAAAAAACAGACAGTATTGCATACCCTGTTGGCGTATGACAGACGACAAATACAAAGCATTGCGTGACAGGAGAATGAAAAAAGTAAAAATAAAAATAAACATGTTTGAATCTCTGGGTGGGCAGAATATTGCGTTCTCCTACTGCTAATTTGTCAACATTAGTTCTCCCTGTTCATCGCAGCAATGTAAAGGAAAAATTTTAAATGTCACGAACTGTCAAAATCATATTAAGTTGCGTGCCATATCGTAATTTATACCAAGGCCGCACTTTTACGAGTTTTTCAAAACATTCCGCTGAAATATTTTTTCGTTATTTTGCGTGTCGGTCCAACTTCTTGGAAGCAATGCAATTACCCTTAAATGGTATGTGCAGTTCTATTATCATTAAAGAAGCTACATTATCAAATGACTCAGGCAAGCGAGGTTCTCACTGACCTTGAAGTAACCTTGTCTTTTAAGAGATACCGACCAATAGTGCGTAACAGAGATGACATTGAAACTTTATACATGTCATGTCCTCTAAATCCTAATGGTAACTATATATACCACCTACTTTTGCAACCAAAAACTCTGTATTTTTCCAGGAGAATGTTTAGTTTTCAATTAAATAAGATTTTCAGCAACTGGTCGTTGTCATGGAGACGTGTTGCGTTTTCTTTGCAGTACGAACTAAACTTCTAGATATTATTTATCCGAGCTTCGTCTTTAAAGGGTGAAAAGGTTTACAAAATCCACATGTCTGACCAAATCCCACCCACAATTCAATTTCACTTGCTACATGAGCGCCCGTCACAAATGACGTATTCGTCACGCCGAAGGAAAGGACAGGTGTCCTTATCTGCCACACAAACGACAATTGCTATTATTAGTCAGTTGGTTACGCGCTGTGTTACGTGCAAACTCGACGAAAGCAGTCAAGTGTTGAATGGATCTGTTATTCTGGACTCCGATCCTTATTTTTGGCAAATTTTGTGACATTTGGAGATCAAACATCGGAAACATGTCCATGCAATCAGTCAGGGCTGCCAGCCTACACATTCTATTTCGTCGTAAGTACTATTTCATGCAGATTATGACGTTTGGTGGTGTGTGACTCAGACTATGACCAAACATATGACACGAACGTAATGTGACAGTGCGTCTCAAATCGAATTCCAATTTTCAGTGCTCACTGACACGTGAACTCGGTAACTTTTACACTGTCAGACTATAACTGGCTTATGCAGAACGTAACTGCGAAACTCAGACAAATCTTAATAATTTTCCAAAGTTTCGTGGACATTGTTATATACACCTTCAAGCGACTGGTTGTCATTACACTGGAAGACCCGTTAATTTTAAGATTAGTGATGACAAATGAGAACGAACCCGGGACCTAGGCTAGTATGCTAGCAACAGGGCCAAATATTTCGATTTCTTTTTTAAGCCGAAGCTCGTCAGAATAATACTTAAGAATCCAGTCCGTACCGCAAAGAAAACACCACACTACATCATTACGAAGATCAGCTGGTTAACGCTGTTTAAGAAAATAATCGATGTTTATTCTAAAAATCATACGAAACAAATATAAAATGAAGGGAAACACTGAATTAGGTCACAAGCGCTTCGTTCAATATTCATTGAATTCATTTCAGACATGAACAACTAAAATTCGACGCTCTACAGTTTCAGTTACTGACAGCATCGTTAACAAAATCACAGTTTACACAGAATACGTTTAAATGAACGTGTTTATATTGCAAAAAATATTACTTCAATTACATTAAAATAAAGATTGGGTCCAATTATTCTTCTATCCTCAGCATCCAGACCGGCTCTGGGGCCCACTCAGCCTCCTATCGATGGGTACCCGGGGGCGGGGGTTCTTTCCCTGTAGTAAATACATGTTAAAAATGTATAGCATTTAGGTGTGTTTCTATTATGGGAGAAATGCGTTGGTTACTAACATGACACCAATTACTTATCTTCTCTTACACTTGCTAAACCGCTAAGCGTCAGACATGAACTTCAAATAAGCAATTTAATCACAAAGGATAACCTAAATTGATTTCCATACGAGTCCTCTTTAAAAACGTGTAACCTAGGAGACTTTAACAATTATTTACAAAGATGACTCTTTTTTATCTTGCTTCAATTTTTCGACTTACACAACTAACAAACCTTAATCTGCATATCCATCTTCGAAGCTCGACTATAATCTTAAGATTGATATTAAATAAAGACAGTATGTACTGGATTAAACTTGCTCAGGATAGAGACAAAGGGCGGCCTATTGTGAATGCGGTAATGAAGCTCAGGGTTGCATAAAATGCGGGGGAATTTGCTCGGCTTGGTAAGCTATCATCAGCTTCTCGAGGTACGCGTGTCTACATGGAGTAGAAAAAAGTCTAGACTGGTTACACCAGCGTTTCTTTGAGTTCGCTAATTAATTTCTGCTTGTTTCAGAAACTGCTGTGGTAGCTAGCAACTGGAACACGATGGTGGCATCCACAGAAGACCACTCAACAATCAACACCAACCACAACACCACGACGACGCAGAACAACACAAACAAAGAGCCGACAGACGAGAAGCAAGACGATGTAGCTGTGTACACGGTCTCCGTCGGCGGAGGATACGCGAACGAGGCGTTTAAGGATGACGGGGACGTCACGGGAGACGGTCGGGGAAATTCGTTAACGAAACCTCCCCCGCTTCCACCCGGAGGCGGCGACGAGGAGGGAAACATAGGCGCCGATGGGAAGTTTCGATTGTCTCGTCGTGAAAAGTGGAGAATTCTCAAGAACATCGCAGCTGTCAGTCTTGCCTTCATGGTGCAGTTTACTGCATTCCAAGGCACGGCCAATCTACAGAGTTCCATCAACGCGCAGGAAGGACTTGGCACAGTGTCTCTGTCCGCCATCTACGCAGCCCTCGTTGTGTCCTGCATCTTCGTGCCCACGTTCCTCATTAAGAGGCTAACAGTAAAGTGGACTCTGTGTTTCTCCATGCTCATGTATGCTCCGTACATCGGGGCGCAGTTTTTTCCGAGGTTCTACACCCTGGTACCTGCTGGAGTCATCCTCGGTTTGGGCGCCGCTCCTATGTGGGCTTCTAAAGCCACGTATCTCACCCAAGTCGGCGGCGTCTATGCAAAGTTGACGGACCAGGCGGTCGACGCCATTGTCGTCCGATTCTTCGGATTCTTCTTCCTTGCGTGGCAAACTGCTGAGCTGTGGGGAAATCTCATCTCTTCCTTGGGTAAGCATCGACATTCTTCTTATAGGTGTGCAAGTGACGGGCAAATTTGAACCGGAGAGGGAATCCTCATCCCTTCACCGAGAAGGGGGAATCCCGTTATACCTAGTTTTAAACAGAACACCACCACATTCCTGCCTACCAAACTGTAAAATCACTCCTTCGCCGACCTGTAAGGAGGTAGCAGCTTTGATATTAAAGTTTTCTGCGTACATTATAACCTTGAAACACAATCGCGGCAGAATCCAGGTAATTACATAACTTCTGTAGTAACAACGTTACGTCAAATTTATGTTGGGCACGGCTGGTCTACGCCACAACGGAGGATACTATTAAAGTGGATTAGGGAAAAGGGTTTTTGAGAGTTACAACTGGATTCAAGCGACTCAGGATATGGTCCAGTATCATTATCGCTGTGCTCAGGCTCTTGGTTCGTAACAAACACGCAGTAACCTCGTTGGTTAACGCCAGCGGCTAGCGCATGCGCAATGCAGATCAAAGGAAGATATAATTACGTTTTCACGGTTCGTATGGACTTTTAGCATGGCGTATGGTAAATGTTTATGTGGTGTTACGGCAGTGTAGCTCGAAAACGTACGAAAATCCATGAAGTATTCCTGATAAGAGGAGTTATTACCGCAGTACAAGGCGCCATGAGAAAACTTTGTTGGTGTAATTGATAATAATTCTAATTATGAAGAAATTCTGCAAGATTTAAGAATAAGTCTAGATATTATTATATAAAAGAACAATAAAACCTAACCACTGCCTTAAAGACATCGGTCTCCGACGTTTTCACCTACTTATGTATTACTTTGTATTGAGGAGATTCATAATTTTTGTTCTTAACTGTACAATTAGGGAAATCAAAATATGGAGCATGAAATAGGTGGGACATGCGTCATGAACGTATACAACATTTTTATTTGAATACCTGAAAATAACAACTTGGTAGTCGTAGACGCTGGTGGGAGGATAATACTAAAACTGATGTTAAGTAATAAGAGTATGAATGTTTGGAGTGGATTAATGTGGCTCAGGATAGGATACATGGACGAGCTGTTTTCAACACGGAAATGATCCTTCGGGTACTAAAAAGGGCAGGACAGTCCCTGACTATCTGAGCGACTGTCAGTTTCTCAAACAATCTGTTCAATAGAATTCGTCATCTCTTCTGACTGATGTACCTGGCATTGTGTACGTGCTCAGTTGATATTCTCCTACGCCTCTAATCCGAGGACGCGTCGTGCAGTGACAAAGGGCCGTATTTTAATAATACCCTAATATTTCTGTGGCGAAGGGCTACCGAATGAATCTGGACTAAATTTCGTAAAGGCAAGAAGTGACGTGCAATTACTCGTTTCATTGCTTCAGTGCTGTCATCTGGGGAGGGAGGCGGAGGATCAGCGAACACGTCGCAGTCGGAAGCATTCTTCGACACGTGCGGCTCTAACTTTTGCATGACGACGAACCCCGGAAACGAGAACCTGGAACGACCCCCGGACTCCGAGATCTACGAAATCAGCAGCATCTACTTGTGCTGCGTGGTCGTCGCGACTGGAATGGTGGCGCTGTTCGTCGACCCAGTCTGCTGCCTCCACGAAACAATTTCTACCAGACTTCACGGCGCAACATCCCAGAAGACAGCCATCTTCAAACTCCAAGCCGTCAGACCCTGAAAACTAACCTAATTTAAATTATGAGTGTGTGTTAAATTCATGTAATTAATTCCTCTAAATTTCCATATATGAATTTTTAATTGTAATTTCCTTAACGCCACTGTCAATAAAACAGACCATATATTATCGAATGACAAAATGACAGTAAAGAATAAATTGGAAGGGATGTGGAAGGAAGCGGCCGTGGCCTAACTTAAGGTACTATCCTAGCATTTGTCTGGAATAACTAAGACCACCGCATACAGTCCTAGTTCTTTGTATGAACAGGAGAATGGAGAAAACTACATAGTGAGGAGCATTGTAATTATATTCATCAGATCTTATTAAGGCGATGAAATGAAGGAATGGCGGGAACGTAGTGCAACAGTACGCAAGAGAAATTCAGACAAACTTTTAGTCGGAAAAAAAAACTTAACTCTTTAACCCACAAACACGAATTTACAATTCGCGGCTCATCTAGAATGTGAATGACCTAACAAATATAAAAATACCATATCGGACGTTTTGAAGGCAAATTACAAAAACGTGGATCATCATCATCGTTATCATCATCATCCACGAAGTCGTGAGAACCGTACTGTGTGACTGTTACATAAGACTGTCATAAAAGTGAAGGACTTAACTATTTTTCGTCATAATTACAGAGTGTCACAAAGCTGAACTCCTCTAAGAAAATGTCCCAAGTCTGGCCTTTTAGCCTCCGTATCTCAGAAATTCATCAGTAGAATTACACACGTAGATCCCGCGAACAGTAATTATAGTACTTGTAAACAAATGACATCCAAAACAATATAAGAAATGCGCGCAGAGCGGAACAGTTCCGGTGCGTTCGGCAGAATCTTGTCCTTGGTGAGCGTTCGGTATGATTCACGCTGTCACCGACGACAGAAAACACACGAGGGTCTTCATGTTAAGTGACAGCTGTTGTTGGGCCAGAATTGGAACGTGTCGACAACTTTCAACAAAAATCTCCATAATCTCAAATTTCGTGAAAATCCGTCAACTTGGTCTATAAGTACAATAATTTTGCGATACTTTAACAAACGCTTAGATTTTTTTATGCATTTGACCTTGAGAAAATCACGAATTACTCAGTATGTTAATTTTTCTTCGCCTGGAACACTTCAAAAAAAAAATCTTGAAAAAACTTCCCTTGAGGTATTCTCTAAAGCGCGAAGATCCTGTTAACCAAACGACACAAAAAAATATCTTACTGAAGCGTGTATCCGCGTTAAAACCACTTGATCGTTGTCATGGAGACGTGTTTTCTTTGTCGTACGGACTGAATGTTTAAATATTATGAGCTTCAGAGGCTGAAACACGTGTTACAAATCTAACACCTGCTGAATAAACGTAATGTTTACTTTTGAAAAATGTGTTGTGTGCTGCATCGGCTTATGTCGTATCTCTTTTCAGATATGGCGAAAAACAAAGGCGATCGGACAGCAGCGAACTCACTGGAATACAATTGCTGTCAGCTACAGCGTACCAACTGAAGAAGCCAAACCAACAGCTGCTCATTCCAATAACCGTGTGGATTGGCATGGAACAAGCTTTCATTGGGGCTGACTTCACTCAGGTAAGGGTCGTCCAGGCTCGTAAAACATGCCCGACGTTTCGGAGGTCAACTTCCATGAGATTATGCTGATCAATGTCCCAGAAGGATCTCATTTTCGAAAACAGTAGATTAACAAACGAGCTTCAAATACGGTTCCTGTGTTTTCGTAAATTAAATTAACATCATTCATCTTGTCAGCACCTTTTCTTAACGACGTATTTAAAGAGAAACTTAAAACAGCTATAATAAAGCACTAACTTATTTCAGACTACTCTGGACTGATTTTGTATCCGGCAGATATTTGCTCTGTCCGTTTCATTATAATTAATCATGGAGCAAAGACCTTCATAAGCTAATAGTGGTTCAGCAAGGCAAGAAATTCAACGCGTATTATGGGACTCGAAGGCTTATTACTGTGTTCACAAGATCCTATAATTTGATCTTATCCAAAGGTAGAATCCTGTTTCTTTAAGATCTAATTTATACTTCCATCTATGCCTAGGTCTCTCAAGTGGATATTTATATTTTACCTGTCTACTTTTCTGGATATTCAAAATTCTCATCTCTTGCTTAATTTAATCCTAATATCCCGGGATTTACATGGGTGACTGAGTAAAACAACTCCTCAGTGAAGATTCAGAATGGCCGGTCTCCGGGCTACGAAGTGAACTCCGGGTGTCCCGAATATGAAGAAAGAGTTCCAGCCTCCTGGTCGCCAACTTCATTTAAAACAAACCTCTCCTTTGCTGGCGACCAGATGCTTGGGAGATTTGAAAGTACGACGTAGACTTACTCTCTTCCCTGCCCTAATTAAACTCTTTATGTAATTCTAAAGCATAGAAAGAAGCAGTTTGTGTCAAATCCGGTAACCTTGGTGACCGAATGACTTTATTTTCTTTTTTGTGATCCAGTGGGAAACTTCCACATTTATTAGGAAACATGACAGCACGCTTCTCGTTAAGAATTTTTCACTATTAGTAGGTCTTTGTTCAGACTAGGTCTCGCATGGTCGATTTTTATGTCATATTTTTACTTGCGTAAACATTTACAATTTTTAAAACTCCGTCAACAAACAGTTTCAGGACAGAGTTATAAATTTTAGAGTTCAAAAGTGGTCATTAGTTCAGTATTTCGTTATGTAAACGCAAAATGGGACAAATAACTGGTGTATTCGTAGATCTGATTGACGAATTATCGATTCAAACCGGATCGTTTTAACATTTGCATTCCAGGTTCGTTCAGTTTACGAAGGACAAAACATTTCTGAAGAATAATTTGTCATTGATATCATCTGAAGAAATAATCTGATGCAACTCCCTTGAAACATTTTCCTTCTAAGTAGATTTGTTTGCTGCATTCAGGAATATAAAGCAAAGTGTCACGCATATAACAACTTTCGGAAAAATATCACACAATCGTTCGCGATTATCGATTTTTTCTAATGAAATATACGCCTACATAACATTCATTTCTTCACACGTTCGTAGATAACATTAAGATTAACAAATATGATCTGAACTTTATAATATTAAAATTTACCTTACAAGTAAGAATATACAGTCTCCATCTCTAGCACTAACTGAAAATGGAGGCATTATTTTCCTCCGAAACGTTGGTACTACTTACAGCATTATTAACCAGAAGACGAACACCGACAATACTACTATTATTTATTTTGATATATCTATGATGCATGCCCAATCAGTGCAAGTGATTGATACAAGAACAATAAACGTCCCATGATGTAAATCACGTGAAGAGAACTGGATTTTATTCTGAGCACTGCAGGTGACAGGAGCTTGTAGTAAGCGACACCTGGCACTACCAGGGTTAAGCGAGGAAGAGGATTAAACATTATTTTACTCGATGAATGAGGAATGTGACGCGTTAGTCCTAGTCACGAATGAATATGACGTCATGCAACAAGCGTGGCGACCTCGACAGGGAAGGACCGAGCATCACACAGGGTCTCCTTCAAGGTCACATATTTGGAACCCTTTTGGGACCTATCGTATAATTCTGTGGTGTTAATAGTGGAGCTGGGCAACGTCGATCCAGAGAATTGCAGTCTTTGGTCCTCCAGGGCTTAAACAAACCGATGGTCGCTTACAATGCGCAGGGAATATTACAATCGCTTAGAGCGCCTGCCCGTCCGTCCGGACGTCCGAAACAAATCGATGCCGGATGAATGAATTCTCGTGAAATTTCATATTCACACGAGTTTTATTAAATTTGCAGACATGTTTCATGTTTGATTGAACTCGAATGACTATAACCGTTTTTTGGGTGGGGAATCCTCCTGCCATTCAAAAATCTGATTGGTCAAATATCGGTGAGATCGCATACATTTTATAACTCGTTTATTTTATGCAGTAAAATTGTATGAATTTTTCTGTAAGTGTTGAAATCATTACATGCGCTTCGTAGTAAAAATGTGAACACAAAATATTTGTGCACTTCAAAGAACAATTTTAAGAAAACGAGGGTTATTCTGCTGTGGGAAATTCCCGGACTACCGAGACAAATAAACAGTAAACAAAGAACAATAAAGAACATTATGGGAGGTGGAGGGGGTCTGCAACTACATCAATTGTTCTTTCATAATCACCCACGTTTCACAGGAGCTTACTGCCTCCATTTCTACTCGACAACATCCGAGAAGACGGTAGTCTTCACATTATCGGATTATCAATTCAGTTTTAGTATGAGACCTAGGTCGTACACCACAATAGTGAAGTAAATATGTTAAAACGGAACTTAAAGGGGGAGTGGCTCCACATTATCCCAGTTGTGTTGTGCGTCGTTCAGTGGCGGATCTTTCTGAATACAGAAATAAACCTTAGCGTTCCACAAAAGGCCTGGAATCTGTGTACCAACAGATTGTCTACTGAAGGAGAACTCGTGACATACGTAAAGCAGCAACTAAGGGTAATGAGACACACTAAAATATACCATGACCAGTGCAAAACCTTAATTGACCCCGGAGGGAATTAATTACACGTATGCAGAGTCAGAAGAAACGAGAAATTTACGGATCTACCGCAGATTTTAAAACAAAAGAAACTTGTAGAAACTGCATAAGTTCTTTCAGCAAACTTGCTAATAAAAAACCACTGGCGTTAAAAACTTGAAATATTCAGCACAGACCCTAAAACACAGTAAAAAACTCCGAAAGGACGCACACTCATAAATGTATTAGGACGGTTGTAAACAATTCTTTCGTGGAATACTTTTTCCTTCAACCTTCAAGACGTGTAAGTGACGACATAAGGCCTGATAAGGCGGGTGAGTCAGCTTAAAAGTTAAGTAATTGTGCAAGTCGACTTTCTTCTTATATCGCTAGACATTCAGAACGCACGCATCAGTAAAAATGTAAATTGATTTAAACGTCTCAAACTATGGAAAATTTGAACATTTCAAAAATATTTTTATATCGGAATCAAATCACAGAAATGTGAAAATATTTTGAAAATTTAAAAAGATTTTAACATTTCGGAGTCTCAAATCGCTTACCATTGAATAATTTCAAAAAAAAAAGAGAACTCTTTATTGCGTATAACAAGACAGCGGTAGGCCCAAATTCGTTTTTATTTAGGTTTGGCTGACAACAGGATGTGATTCAAATCCTTCGAAATGTTCTATTCTGTTACCGCAGGCATTAAACTTATGTGGGACTGGCGTGGCTCTAACTTGATGTTAACCCTACTCAGATGACGTGTTTCACAATTAAAATTCACTTCATGATACATCTAATTAATAATTCAGGTCACTGCGTAGAACATTTGAATAACAGACAGGGCTCACAATTTAGCATAGATATAAAGCTTCATAAAAATTTAAGAGTCCATAAAATCACCCAATCCACTACAAACACGGAACGATTTATTCGAAATATTTTTTTTACTATTGAAGTCCTTAATAAACTATAATTTTGAAAAATCAAAACAAAAATTATACAACTTAAATTTTATAATTTCTGAGCCTGGAAACTTCGTAATATTTTACAATAAATAATGTCCTATATGAACTGTTTAAGATGAAAAACAATTCACCTTCCGAAAGTTTGCATTTCATTTTCATTTGTAACTTAGACGATAGACAAATTCAAAAAAAAAAAAAAAAAAAAAAGTTTTTACAGAATTGTTTTTATTAATGTATACAAGATGTTTGGTTCGTATTAAGAACCCAGTCCAAGTCGTCATTCGGATGTTTTATAAACACAGCATCAGACTGTCAACACAGCTGTACCAGTTATGCTAACGAAAGTGCACGAGATTCAATTCATGAACGTCCGAGTCGTTAAACGTGTCTTGTATGTTCAAGATCGTGTGATTCAGCCAATGACGTAGATGGACCACCTATCCTGTTATTGTAGGCCTGCTGCTGTAAAGGGACCACCCGAGCAACCACAGTCTCGCGTGCCAATGCAATTTAAGACTAGCGGAAAAAACATTAGCTGGTTAGTGACCTTCAGGAATTACCTTGTTTGCTGACCACTCAGCATACGGAGAGGTTTCGCCATTAATGGCACATGTGAAGTGTTCCTATACAAACTTCTGTCTGCGGTTATTTTAAACACATTTACCTCTCTATTGCCGGAAGGTCTTTTTTTTTTTCTTAATAGAATCGATTTGTATTACTTTGTCAGGACGGAACAGAAGACTCAGGGATTCTTCTCACGATTTTAGCGAAGTTCGTAGACCGGGCCGGTTGATTTTAGGTTCTTGAACTATGCTGTTTTCGTACCGACACGACCATTGGCTGTTTAATTATTCGTGGTTTTACTTCAGTCACACGAGGAGCATTAATATGCTATCCAAGACAGGGACCGGTAGCTGGTTCTTGCAAGCAAAAATAATGAACCTTCCAATTGCAGAAAAGTTACTAATATAAATTTTAAGCTAAATTCTTGTGTTCTGCAGGAGCCGCCCTGACATTGTCTGACGTTCGTCCCGCAAGAATACAAATGCAGTCTTCCGTTCTTTTCATTGCAGGCGTACGTATCATGCGCCCTGGGTATACACAACGTAGGTTACGTCATGATTTGCTTCGGCGTGGTGAATGCCATCTGCTCGGTTGTGTTCGGTTCCGTCATGAAATTCATCGGCCGGGTACCGCTGATGGTCCTCGGCGTCGTGGTTCACGCATGCCTGGTGGTCGTCTTGCTCTTCTGGAGGCCCCATCCAAGTTCGCCTCTCGTATTCTTCGCCATTTCTGGCCTGTGGGGTGTAGGAGATGCCGTGTGGCAGACGCAAGTGAACGGTAAGTAAAATTCTGTGACAGCAGAATTAAAAATGTTCGCCAACAACTACCTCTAATAGCAAACTCCGCCATTGGACACGATCGTAAGCCAGGTGGTAAATATCAATTTTGTAATTCTGAACATTTTTTTATAGTTAAATGTTAATGTTGTGTTTAAAAACGGGGCCATGCAAATAGTGACCCATGAATTGTAACTTTATCAATGAATAATTATTTTAAAAAAGGCATGTGCCTCGTCTTGAGGAAGTGTTCACTTACCTTGAAGCGAATGGCAGGTGTGTGTGGTACTGATTACAGAACGATCAACAAATTACGTTGAACTTCAACTTATACGCCACGTTCTTTCAAACAAAAGAATATTCAAAACAAGCGAACACAACAAAACAATTTACTCAAGAATTACTGATACAAATTTTCAATAGACTGTAGTCAAATCCATTTAGATTTTGTTGTTGTTGTAAAATTGACGTCGTTACTAAATAATCAGCGTCGTGGATTTCGATTCGAGTTTTATCGCGTCTATAAAGTTATCCCTGGTACTTCACCAAACACTAATCCATGAAGACGTATAGGAGAGTAGAGGTTTAGCTCCACTTATTCCTAACCTCTGCAATAGATAGAGGTGTGTGGTAACCTCCCCCCCCCCACCAGAAAAAGAGACCCTGTTACCCATTGGATAACTGATAACCCACACACGTATTAAGTATGAAATGCGAACTGTGCTAAGCTGCTGCTTTCAAACATGCAGGAAGTTTAATTAATGTCAGGCAGACGAAAAACACCCCGTTCTAAGCACCACACGGCGTAGAACTTTCTCCTCACACGTCATACGAAAGTTTGTCACTCGCTCCATCATTCACTGTTGCTATTGCCTACGGGGGAAAGCGCCAGACCTTCGCCCGGGTTATTCTCGAAACAAATTGCGCTGAATTAATGGAACTGTTTATGTTCCTTGATCGATGTTCTAGTATTTACAGCAATGCAGCGGCGTGGTGATTGGTTCATAAAATAAACGGTTTCTAATGGGGGGGGTGGGGTGGAGGGGTACAGACGTGGACATAGATCGCATTTGCACTATACAATCGATTACGATTATCTAATAATCAGACCAGAGATCTTTTAACCCCTGTTATACAAAGCCCAGATTGCAGAAGGTTGTTTTTTTTGCATTCTGGTAACTAAATATCCATGCAAGTCGTGACACGTGTGTCATCACTACCCCCAAAAACAGTGGTAACCAACTGGATCAAAATTAGAAACGGTTCATATTATGTATATCTATCATCACAATCAGTGTTACAAACATGACACTGTAAATAAAGTAAAATTTCCTTTACTTCTTGAGTTTCCACACATACTTCCTCAAAAGCGATTGCTAAGTAGTGCGAGCTAAGGACTGAACATCGAAGTTTGCTTCTGTGTGAAAGAATTTATGTCTAACGTAGTAAGTAATTTAAATTAAAATAATTCTGCAATAAATATCATACGTTTAATCACATTCAAATCTAACCCCACGTTCACCTTAACCCAGTAACACTTGTTTCTTTACATATCCTACGTCCAACCCCCCACCAAAGTAGCAACATCTACGTGACCTAAGGTCGCGTAAAAGTTGTCTCGGTCAACGATTTCACGCATTGAAACCGGCCACGTATAGGCTACACTGCACATCACACTTGCTAACGAAGATTTAGAGGAGCTCTTTTAATTATTCATTCTCAAAGACGAAAAATACAGTATTTTATTTTTGCCACGAACAAGACGTACGGACTTACGACTTGTCTGAATAAACAAGGTTAGCTTCTGGGATGCAAACGTCTGGCATCTTTCAGCCCTGAACTGGTCTAATGTTGAAACATCCTTGTCACACATCTGACGAGATAAACATAAATTTACGCCACCGACACGTCATATTTCATAAATAATTAGTAGAAAATTACCCTGCCGTGTAGTCTGGTAGAAATTTACCGACGTTTCGGAGATATATACTACTTCCATCATCAGGACGAGGAAGAAGGTTGAAAAGCAAGGTCAATCAATTGGGAAGTGCTGATGGCGTCATTTCGCATGTTTCAGGGATCTACGGGACGCTGTTCCGCAGAAACAAGGAGGCTGCGTTCAGTAACTACCGACTGTGGGAGTCGGCAGGTTTCGTCATTGCTTACGCATACAGCACGCATTTGTGCGCACGCATGAAGCTGTACGTGATGCTGGCAGTCCTGGTGGTCGGGTTCGCGGGCTACATCGTCGTCGAGGTCCTGCACAAGAGAAAGGCTGTGCGCAGGAAGCAGTTGGCAGAGGATCCTAAGGCAGCGGCCGCCGCCGCCGCTGAGCTAGCCAGACAGAACAAGACCGAGGAAACAGACGACGAGAAGGATGACATTGACGATGACATCATCATCACCCATCTTTAATGACGCTCGCAGTCCCACAACCGTGATTTGTTTTTTAAATTCAGAAGTAACGGAAATGATTTGAACAGCGAGATCTTGAGCGAGTGCTGGACCGTTACAAACACTTCTTGTCATTCTGAACGAGGGTAGAGTTCCTACATTACGTCTTACCGCTTTGCAGTGTGTAGAAGATGGTGGAATTCGGATCACCGAGTGTTCGAACAGAGATCTTGTGGTTGCCGTTGAGAAGATTTGAAAAGGCATCAGCACACGACGTGCAAACGCGGAAGTTTGTCTGTCTGTCTGTCCGTCCGTCCGTCCGTCCGTCTGTCTGGCCTTCAGGTGAACCGGTTTCGCTGGCCGAGCTGAAGACATAGGCCTATCGTTGTTTGGATGGTTGCCGTTCAACCAGGAGAAACACGTTCCGAGTCCAATGGCCTCCTCAAGAAGCAGACATACATATATCGAACAAAATATCACACTCCCAGGTGGAGAGAGAGAGAGAGAGAGAGAGAACAAAAAACAATGAGCAGGTCAGGTTAAAGTCATCCCTGCATATCAGGTAGTGAAATGCGATGTACCAAATATACTCCACTGTAAATCGGGGCGCCTGACTCTGGCACACAGATTACTCACAGTAACAGTAGCAGTAGCAGTTTGCTGCTGTTTACGGCGTGGAGCTTGTGTGCGAGATTCATCTTTCCCACTTTTTTCTTAATTTCTTTTTTTTTTTTGGGCAAGACACTGGAATTGTTAGAATGCCTCCCAGCCCCAACCAAAGCTCAAATTTAGCAAAAACATTCCCTCAGACGTGGAAGTATACCCACAGATTTTTTTTCCTCTGTAACTTCGCTTTTCACTTTAGTATGGATCGAGGCCTTGCCAAATTCTGTTGTTTTTCTATCCCGGGTTGCACGCCTGGACTAGTCAGATAACAGTATATATTTTTTTATATATGAACTTGTTACGCGACGCTAAGAACTTCTACAGATGCTCAGCATCGTAATAAAGTCGATGTAGTGAGATTATCCTAATTTCTCCGGACTGGTAAATGGTAAGGGTCAATTGTAACATTTGAGATTGTGAAATGTTTTAATAATAGATTTTTTTTATATATATAAACCGATTAATATTTCAAAAGTTCCTTGCAACTTTCTATGATTTAACTGTAATTGATTCAAGGTCACTATCATTCTCTGGCTAAGACAAGCTCCAAGGTCACGTGTTTTGAACTAGAAGTATCTTCCCTTATCTTCTAACTAAATATAGTACAAAGAATATTTAATGACTGATTCCTCTTGTTATTAAGTGATCACTTCTCATGCCAGAAGTTCATTCACAAACTTACTGAGATTTAATGGATAAGTAAGAAGATAATTACGAAAGAAAATTAGAAAAACTTTAATTTATTTATTATCCTGACCATCTACTACGTACAGTTCTTACGTATGGTAGGAGATTGAGCTGACTGGAAGTGGGTTCAAATCCCGGTGACTAGTTATGGGATACTTTGTTACAGGCTCGGCTTCACACCTGCCATGCCGAAGACACGTGGCATAAAGTTGCTTTTTAATTTATAAAACTTCATGAAAATAATATTGCCTTAATTACTCGTTACTTCTGAACGACCAAATTGTGAAACTTGTGCCATTAGTTAATACGGGACCCAGTTTTATGCGAAAACGCAAGAATATTAATTGTTATTTCACGTGTAATATTTAATTACTTTCGGGAAAAAAATCAGATCTTATTAGAATTTAAAGTTCATTTTCGTAAATTAGATTGTCTGGCCCAATCACAGTTTTCAAATGTGATTTATGTTCTAAATCGAAAATAAATAGACTAAACGTCCTGGTATTCACCAGTTGATAAGATAATTCTCTCCCCCACAAATAATTTCTTTGTCTTTTAAAGCCCATGCACTAAGCAAGCGGCCTAATTCTTAAGCGCCCTCTGTGATCCTACATCAGCGCACGTGAATGAGCAACATGGATGGTGGAATGCCTGAAGAAACTCGCGAGTTATATATGAAACGTTGTGTCATTTTAAGGAGGCGATGTTTGAATGTGAACGAACAGGATGTCTGCCTCACAAATGGGCAGGGAGACAGAGGAGCCCTCAGAATAAACTATTATAATATTTCCCTTATATGTGTGATCAGCCCTGACCTTTTATTACAAGCAACCAAAAAAGGCGTCCTTAAAATTACAAAGTCATGGCACTGGTGATCTGGTGATTTTAAGGTTTAGATGTTCGTTGCAGATGTGTATAAACATATAATTATTATATAAGGTGATTGATAGAACATTATACCCACATTCTGAAATCATTATTTATACGTTAACTAGTGAAGTACATGAATGTTATTTGTGATTACTAAGAAAATCAGCGCTGCTGGCGTCAAACAAATACTTGATTTTACACTGCTAGAGTTCCTAGTTTTCTGTTCAGACATGCTGATTATTAAGGACGCTAGATTAGAAGAGATCTTCTGACATGGATTGTTTCGGTAAATTTAATTTGCCGAATTTTAGTAGAAATGGATTGTATTATTTACTCATAATAATAGACCGTATAGAATACAGCATACTTATAAACATAAGACCCAGTGCATTCACATGCTTAGGGAAACACTTGTCTGGAATCAAGCTTAAGCAGTTGATATGATTGTAGTTGATGTGTGTGCGTGTGTGATGGGCGGACAGGGGCACTAGAAAATTACTTAACAGCAAGATTAAATATCACAGCTCCAAGTCCTGACAGTTTTAATTCAGCTTAAAAATATTATAAATTGTTCGGGACACTGCAATGAAATTATATTCGATTTATAAAATACGCAAATACAAGAATCCTCTTTTTAATCTCGTATCTATGCACATCTACTGAAGAACCTTCCGAAATCAAATGGTGATTACATTAAGTAAATAATTGTCCAAGACGATAAGAGCTCTTATGAATGTTCTGGTTAAGTTTCAGCCGTATTCATTCAATAAAAATAAGAATTTTTTAAATGTTAAAAATCACGGTTCTAGTGCACGAAAATTATTTTTCTATTACGAAAGTCCACAAGAGACAAATACACTTAAGCGAAACACATGGATTCCTGATGAAATTTCTTCCACGCTATTGGTTCGTTCCTAAAATAACTAATTCACAACGATGACCGAGATAAAATACCAGAGATGCAATTAGCATCACAGGCCAAAAAAGGGCCTCAATTTTAAATACCAAAAGTTCAATTTCATGACGGATTGAAAGGCGTGTAACAAAAGCTTTCTACATTATAAACACCAGAGGTAAACCGTAAAATGATTTGTGTCTAGCTTTAACGTTCAGGGCTTCCATATTGAAAATATGGCCGACGAAGAACCACAAACCTTGCACTGGAATAGTGTTCTAGTGTCCTGATGCTCACTAGATTCTGTAATGTTCATTATTAATACTTCCGTTGTCCCACTTACGCACACAAGACTTCATAGTCGGAAGAGACGGAAAATTTAATTAACTCTTAAATGAAACACCAAACAAAAAACCAAAATAAATGCTTGTTTCAGACAACAAAGGATGAAGTGTTTTTATTACAAAAAATAAGCACCCGCCTTTCCTGTCCCTGCCTTCTACTGTCACCTGTTTGCGTACCTGGGAATTGTCTGCCAAGTTCACACCCAGAAAAGTCGAAGCATGACAAACACGTAATGCAGGTACAAAGTTGGAGCGAGTATTTTTTTGGTTCTGTTAATTTCGTTGATATAAAACTCACTAGACGAGACTCCCTTTACTACCCTCAATTCACTTTTCTAGACGTTAATAGTTACTCAGAAACGCAGGGCCTTTTAAGGAATTCGAAAATTTGTTACAGAAGGTCATTCGTCTCTGGCCGGGGTCATGAGGTCGGTAAACTTAATTCACGACCTTACATACTGCTCTCCTCAGATAGACTTTGGAATTACCCCCCCCCCCCCCACACACACACACACATCCAAGCGTAGATTTTTAAAGTTAAAGGCTTGGATGATGGAGATTGGATTTATCTAGCTCGGGTACAGACCGATGGCGGGCTATTACGAACACGGTAATGAACACTCGGGTATTTTGAACGACGAGAAATGTCTTTAATAGCTGAGCCACTACAACCTTCTCAAGAAGGGATCTGTCCCTTGAAATTAGTTATCCTACAATATGTATGCAAAATTCTTCAGGCATTTCTAATTTCAACGCTTTGTACTGGATACTGCGTTTCTAATAAAAGTCTTTAGAAATTACACGGTCGGTTGTGCATGTACTTTGGGTGGGTAAAACGACAAACGCATACATAAATTTGGTGGGGAAACCCCTTGCACGGCTGCTACCTGGAAGGCAGACAAGGCGTTGATGGATACTTACTGACGACATGATTTCAGCAACCAAAGGGAGGCTTTGTTTCAGCGGCGTTGAAGCTTCGAGACATAAGAGCAATTATGAAACAACCGAAAATGAATGTGTTTCGAGCAGTTTCGCAATGCCTCTTCTGGAATGAAAATATACAAGCCACGTCCCCGTCAGGAGATTTGGTCTTCGTATATTTGAATCAAAAGGAGTTTTGAAGACACAAAATTACATGGTAATAATGAAGTTACAGTTTATGAGAGAATGTTAAATTGCTATAGAATCAAGGAATATGTGAGAATGTACAAATTTAGGTTTAAATTAGAAAATAGATTCAGTAAGACAAAAGTGGGAATAGGGAAGGGTAGGTTTCTAGTTATAAGAATAAATTCTGCCTTTATAGAGATAGTAATAATAAGTTATGGTCTACAAAAACTCTCTTCTGTACAGAGGAATTATTAAAGTGAATAAATTAATATATTTGCAGCTGTATTCCTCATGGCACTTGGGATCCCTCTTACTCCATCTGCAAGCTAACTGACGCTTTCTGGTTACAGCGAACGAAACACGACAAATCCATGATTTCATTGTGTAAGAAGTAAAACAGTTGAAGTTCCAATAGAGACATACACAATTTACATGAAAGTTCGCTAATAAGGGAACACAAAATATTTTAGAGGAACGTACGAATGAGGCAAGATGTAGTTTCCGCTCAGACGGAAGGAGAAATTTTGTGTCAAAAAAGGAAACCATTTAAAACGTACTAAAAAATAAAGCCCAGCTGATAAGATGACAAGTGACTGGAACAGAGATAAGATGGAAGATAAAAGAAGAATGTGGAAAAGCTTGACGTAACAGAAAGCGAATCCACTGGAAGGCGCCTGGCGAAGATGCGATGCCCCATCCTGGCGCCACCAAAACAGACGGTTTAAATGGAATTAGGTTGTGAGGGGGGGGGGTGGCAATGGCTCAGAATCGTATCCTATGGCGGGCGGTGGACTACAGAAACATTACGTAAAGGAATACAAAAGGTTGGAGAAACCCAAACAACTAATGCACAAAGAATGAAATTCCAATAACTCCTGTCATAACGACGGTGGGAACAATACTCAAACGCTTGACAGAATTATATCGAATGTGGACTAAACAGCTGGCAAAGAACGTCACAAGCCTAATTAACACTTGTAAGTAAGTGTCCAACAATGGCGAGATAAGTTACATACTTAAACTACTTGTTCACGATAATGGCAACATTTTACAAACTGGCAAAACATCTTTTGACGTAATTTAATTAAACAGTACAAAGTAAAACAATTAATAGGCTATCATAATAATGCTGACGTAAGGAAACCACAATCTGACGCGGTCAACCCAAGCGATACGAAGATCCACTACCAGGCATTTAACGAAGGCCGAGAGTCGTCTTTACTTAATGAGTTGCCAATGTTGGCGGTTTGTGGTCTCGTTGCCAAAATCACGCAATTTTTCTGTCAACACTTCACCATTCACCTTCCAGGCTGTGCTAAATCTTAATCGCAGAATCCTTAGCTGGTGGCTGTTTATGTCTATATTACAACTCACTAAGCTCCGCTGTTACTAACACTCCGAGACGCGTATCTTATTTTCCACACAGCTGATCATTACCAGAGCTTTTCTGATTCATAATTAGTTTCCGAGAAAGGGATTTTTTTTTTTATTTCGGTGAAGCAAATTATTTTCACCTTCCCAAGGCCTTGAACAACTGAAGTTTCCTGCAACTGCCGGCAACGGCGTTTAAAAACACGTGAGGGCACAGATATGACGTCATGACACGGGAATATACGGATTTCTTCGTGTGCATCACAGAAGCACGTCGCCAACACAAAACTTGTAATTAGTGCAGTAAGAATTTTCGAGCCGCTCGCCGACTTTTAAACTCAGATTTGAGGTTCTGAAGGCGATGAAGATTTTGATGTTGGTCTTTCGGGTTACTCATAAGGGCAAATAATAAGACGCCTTCAGTTTGAGATATTGGAAATCGCCCTGATGATGAAGGCAGCGTGGTCTACCAGACTACATACACTACAACCCAGAACACGGCAAATCGTAGCAACCCTTTTCTGTTCTTTAATACTTAGGAGATTTTCAGTAAATAATACGTCGACAGCATTAACTCCTCTTCAAAATAGATGTATAATTTTTAAATTGTTAATAAGCCCGTCCCTTTAAATGTTTAAAATCATAATTTCGTTACTTGTCTTTTGTGCCAGATGTCTGTTTTCCCTTAACAAACTACGCCATTTAAAAGTTAGTTCATTTTCGCGATTACTTAATTTCAAACACCATTTCCTTTTAGGCAGACAGAGCTGTCATTACGAGACGTAACAAAAGAAATAAATTACACTAAGTGGTATTTCGTGGTTTACTGCGCAGTAGAAGATACGAGAATAAATATTTTATAGTTAAGATGAAGTATAATTTCTTTACTGTAATAATGCTTACGTATTGCGTCACAACGATTACAATACGAAAATGTGACGTATTTCTTGATTAACCTGCAGAATCGAAGCTCGTCTAAGTAATATTTAAGAATACAGACCGTACCGCGAAGAAAACACATCTCTTCACCATTACAAAGATCAACCGGTTATGGAAATAATCGCTGTTTATTATGAGAATCATACGAAACACAAAAAATGCAAAGTACGAGTTATTGTCTCTTGAAGAAAGTGGAACAAATATAAGTTAAAACTGCATTTTAAATGGATATTGAAGAGACAGAGACACGTCAAGGAGGATGAGTTTGTAGAAACACGAAAGATGATAATTTCACACATTTTAATAAGAACGTTTAAAAGAAAAGACCATTTGGCAGAACAAGGCGCAGTGGGAGGATAATATTAAAAAAAATCTTAAAGAAATGGGCGTTCATGGTTGTAGACTGAATTTACCTGCCTCAGGGCAGGGACCAGTGGCAGGCTCTTGTGATCACGGTAATAATTTTTTTGGTTCCATAAAAGACGGGAATTTCTTTGACAGTTTCTCAAAAAGGACTCTGTTCGTGTCGAATTCGGTCCGTGGGCCACTGATTCCACACCGTGCTGGTGGTACTGAAGCGAGACAACCAGAAATCTCATCGTGAAATGAGACAGCCCGAGGCGGAGATACGAGTGAAGAAGCTCCTTGGAGCCAACTTGGCGAATGGTACGCACGTATTCTTACGTCCTGAGGTCAAGCACACTCGTTCAGACATCGCGGCTAAGACGGCAAGGTCACGCGAATATGTACCCTCCCGCCAGATGAAAGTGGATGCTGCCTCATCACCGCAGTCCTGGGACCACAAAGACGGAACATCGCTAACTAGGACGTTTGTTGTTCACGTCTACCATTCTGTGTTGTCGGAAAACTCAAAAGAAAGTAACACTTGCTAGAACCAGACGGTGATGGAAGAATATACTAATCTTTAAAAAAATTGGTTTAAGACTGAATCTAGTTTTTTTTTGGGGGGGGCCCATAAATGATAACTAACTATCTAAGTAACTAGATGGCTTACCGAACCCGAAGGTTCATCACCGAATTAACCAAAGCCCTCCACCTGGACCAACAAAATCCAGTTTCCTTCAAATCTTATCTCCCGTAGATCCCGCCTAAGATTATCCTCCCATCTACGTCTAGGTCTCCCCAGCGGTCTCTTCCTCTCAGGCTTCCCAACCAATATCCAGTGCACACCTCTTGCCCCATCCATGCGCGCTACATGCCCAGCCCATCTCATTCTTCTCGACTTAATCACCCTGACAATACTGGGGGAGGAGTACAGATTTTTCCCATAAATGATAGGGAATTTATTGACCAGCTGAGCGACAGAAGTTTCTCAAAATGTCTCTGTTCCGCGGGGTTAGTTCATTAAACTACGCTTTTCAGCAACTCAAACTTTTTAGATGATGATGTTTAATAATGAATTATAAATAATATGTAAGGAAGCAACCGTGGCCTAATTTAAGGCACTGGACGACTGACGAAAAACACAAAAAACCTTTCAGGAAAGCCGGTTTCCAGGCCGAGATTCTAA
>NW_019060924.1:62397-78472 GCF_000696155.1 Zootermopsis nevadensis
AAGATGAAGGCAGAAAATTACTCCGAAACGTTCTTAACCATCTACATGACCACGAGGAAACCGCATTAAAAATTTTCACTGCCGCCAGAACCTCGAATCTTCTGGGATTTTGCCTTCAGTCGGTGGCTGCTTCAGAGTCTTCGAGTGTTTTTGGAACGCCCGCGGTTATGAGTCAAGGTTCCGTTGTTAATTTGATGAGTGTGTACAAACCGTGTAATAAGAAAGATAAGTACGAAGAAACACTGAAGATGACGAGACTCTAACAAGGAGTAGGTAGGAAAAAGAGAGGAGAATATGACAAATATTCCAAGCGGAAAGCATCAACTGGATGAACTGCAAAGGTGAGGCACGGGGGAGGAAATTGAAAGCTCTCATTTGAATCTGCAAACACCAAACAGCACCCGACTACAGCGCTAGGCTTTTCTTTTTTATTATTTTCTAAGCAACAAGAAAGTTGGGCACTGTTCCTGAGTTTACAATTGGCTTATTTAATTACTGAAGTTAATTAAATAAATTACAGATTGAGACTTTGAGGTTGCACGAAGATCTCTTTGCAACCTTGAAGAAAGTAACACAAAATCTCTCTCGAGGTAAAACATCTGCGAAGCAAGGTCAAACTCCGTGGAACAGAATCCCTAATAATCTGATATTGTTGCTACCTAATCATGAAATTATTCGTGTTTTACAGAACGGGGAAGTTCATTATCGTCTTCACAAATGCCCCCCCCCCCACTGGACTCTATCCTGAGTTAGCAAAATGCAGTCCACAGTAAGATACATTTTAATATTATCCCCGCATCTACACGCATGTTTCCCAGCCGGTCTGTTCTCTTCACGATTTCGAACTAAAATACTAAACTCCACGTGCTACATGTACAGCCCATCGCATTCCCCGTTATTTTAAAGTGTTGCCAATTGCCCAAAAAATCAAAAATAATTTCAAGTCTTATATTATCTGAATAACACATCATCTGATGAGAGGTTCTCTAATGAACAGTGAATTTGAAAGGATGTGGAAGGAAACGGCTGTGTCCAAATTTAAGTTGAAGTTACACCACGAAAAACATCCCTTCAAGACTCTAAATTCTTCAGCTCCATCCATGTCACTTTTAACGCAGATCTTGAAGAAGGAAGAGAGAGAGAGAGAGAGAGAGCGAGACGAATTTGCCCGTGACAGTGGAGTTTCGACGAGATTGCGTCATGACCCGAGTGCCACGAAGTCCAGCTCACGGTGGCCTTGGTTCGGCGTAGGCAGCCCTTCTGTTCTGTCCTGGTTACTCCGGTAACACTTCACTTCTCAGTGCGACTATTACATCGCTGAAATTCTGCCCCGGGCTGCAAACTGTCCGATCATGCTTGGTTTCTGCCGTACATTGACTGCTGGCTGTTCCGGAGACAATGCATGCAGTGACGGACTGGCTCCTTTTCGGAATATAAATAAGGTGTACCACGTTACACCGACCGTGGCTAAAAATTTCCCAGCAAAAGCACGACAGAGTCGATATTAAACTTTAAATGTAATTCCCCCTAGAACGACAAATCAAACCGGACAAGTAATTCCAATTTAACTTGAGGCGGGTTTATAAATGAACTATATATAATACACCTTGTGACCATTCTAAAGTATTATAAAACATTAACTTTGTGGTAGCAACAATAACAAACAAAAACAATTCACGTTAAAACAAACAAAATGACACAGGAGGGCAGAAATACAGGAAATCATCAACTAAGAACCGAGCACAGAACTGAAAACCAGTTAAACAGGATACTTTGAAACCCTCACGACTCTTCAAACGGGACTCTTCTTTATTTATATATCTATTTGCATATTTATTTACTACTAGTGGTTTTCGCGAATAACGCTGCCATTAACCAGCTCTGTAGCGATTGATAAAGAATAATGAGAAGGAAGTGGTCGTGGCTTAACTGAATGTATCATCACGGCACTTGCCTAAAGAAAGTGAAGGAAATCGCTAGAAGCCTCAGTCAGAAGATCCAGTCTTCGGGTCGTGGCTTGAAGCCAGGACCTCCCGAACGCAATGCTCGGTCGAATGCATCCGTTCTAAGGCCAGGGCGAGATTCTCTAAAATATTTGAGAAAGTCACATACGTAAGAGGGCACGTGACTTTTCAAATTCGCACAGTGAACAACTTGGATTTAGGCAAAGTCTGTCAACCCTTTCAGATGAAATCTTAACTGCTCTTAATAGTAAAATGCATGTTATTTGAATATCTTGTGATCTTTCCAAAGCATTTGACTGTGTAAATCATCAATTATTACTGTCAAAACAACTTTTTTATCGTATTTGAAATACAGCTTGTCAGTGGTTTAAATCGTACCTTCATGACAGAAGACAGGTATAAATAAATAAATAAATAAATAAATAAATAAATAAATATACTTGATCCTCTGCTTTTCCTCATATACGTAAATAAATGATTTGCCACGAACCATTAACTTTCAGTCTAGACCCATACTTTTTTGTGGATGATGCTGATATTAATATTTCACATCCAGAAATTGACTGTTTCCAAATTTGCATGTCTTTGCAAATTTTCACAAATGCATTAAAGCCAATAAATTAATTTTAAATGTTGACAAAAAAAAAATGTCAATTTTTGGGTCTACAAATTGATTAACTCAAATTGGAAAAACATATTCAATACGTTATCCCCAAACTAAGTCCAGCGTGCTTTGCTGTGAGGACTGTCACATTACTCACGAAAACAGAAACTTTAAAATTACATTCTGTTCTACACTGAACAAGACAATGCACTCACATTGACAGGAAATGACTGGTCTCTCTCTACCTGTCTCTTAATTTTAAGGTTAGGAGTGCGCAACATTTTCATTGACTGGCTATGGGTAGGACCAGAGAGGTTAGGGTTGGCCCCTCAGCTGTAAAAGCCAAAAAGAAGTCCACTCCCCTGTCCCTCCTTTAACCTGATCAATCTCACGATCACTTCCTACAATCTACATGGGGATATGTTAGGGCTAGTACAGGCCTAACCATAAATAAAACCAAATTTGATTAATAGACTGAACCCAAACTTGGCCTGTGATACTTGAGACTACAGACTTCATACTTACACTAACGTACAGTTTAACCATTAAATATTCTACGAACAATAAATACGAGAAAGCAATCAGAGTCTACATTTTGCTCGGAGTGTATTTATGTGAGTCGTATGAATGATTTACACTGTAAACAGCATTAACCAGTTTAACTTCGTAATGGCGGTGGCCTGAGTTTTCTTTGGGGCAGGAAGTGTGCGTAAAAATACTATTAAATGAGCTACAACTCAAACCAAACTATTTGGCTTTAATATTTTGCAAAACTATGGTCGCTTACCTTACAGTCCTTCCACGTTCTAGTTTTCAAATACACACCAACACACAGAAAACCAAGGCGATGTCGAACACATGACAGTATACTGTGCGTAATTCGCTATTCAAATGTTTCATCTCGAAAACTATCGATACATGTTACGTAAGTTCCATGGAAGTAGACATTTAGAAGCAGCAGGTATTAAGGTACTATAAAACTCGATTGTTATGTAATTCCTACTTTTATCTTATTGTAACACAATTTGAAACTCGGACAACAATGGTTATTCTCGTAGAAAATATTTTAAAATAAACTCGGGGAGAAAAGGACAAGAATTATTACGATAAACTTGAATTACTTCAGAACTCACATTTATTTCTATGGTATTTGTTTTAAGGTAGATATAAATATGAAATGTAAAAACAACGAATCTTTTGAGTCAGTTCGCCACTAGTCTCTAAACAATCTGAGGTCACCGCGCAGATAATAAAAACAGCATATCTTATTTTTGACGTAGTGCCAAGAATTGCCACGGGCGTCACTTCTGCGAAGTTAAACCGCGTTCATCGGAACAGCACTGAGTGGCAAACAAGGTGAAAACACAACTGGTAGTAAAGTTTAATTTAATGATGGGTCCTCAGAACAAGAACTGAAGGCAACAATTTTGTATTTCTAAGAATGAAAAAAAAAAATCAAAAAGACGGCATAAGATATTTCATATTCCAGACCGTGTCAATAGATTCAGTAGCAAATACACCTTACGGACCTCCGCCTTATTTTAGGGAAGCCCTGAAGATGGAGGCAAAATATTCCTCCGAAAGGTTGGTATTTACCTACAACTAAACACGAAATTGCAACCCAGAATTCCATAATCGACATCTTGACTGCCACGAGAACCTCAGATTTCTTGTAAATATATTGTTTTGTATTAAATCTGTAATTTGAGGTTCTCGGGTGAGTACGAAGATGGTTGACCTCTGGGTAAATCTTTCTTGCATCTCACGAAAAGCTTCTTCAGTTGACTTTTTGATGATTTTGATGTTAAACGCGGAACCGGACAAATACGCGTAGTAGGACCAAGGTTTTGACCTGACCTACATCCCAGGACGTAGCAATGACGGGGTGAATGTGGTCACTACGTAATTATCACTGAGAAGAAAAATATACACAACATATGGGATTAGAGGTGTGGAAGGTTACTCGACGTTTAAACTTTTAACAAAAAAAAAGGAATTACTGAAAACAAAGCATCATCACTGTTACGAGGTCACACCACATTTCGGTACAAAAAGAGTACACAGAGGTTAGGTCACGGTCCTTCGTATCATCGGATGACTTCAAACTATTAATTTCAAATGACGTCACCGTAATAATTCGTTAATCCCACAACCTTCCTGAACGTGAAGACGACGTCATTTTAGTGTAAGAAACAATCTTGCAGGGGCCAAGATGGAAAGGTCATTTTTAAAACAGGTATGTGAAAATGAACTAAAATAATACCGATTGCTCATTCGACCTTAACTTCGATTTATCGTTCTAATATTACCGGCAGTAAGGTCGGATAAACACGCGTCCGTAATTTTGAGTTACGTTCTTATGATATGAAACGCGAAGACAATTTATTGTCATGAAGTATGGGAAAGTTATCAACATTTTTCTTTCCTCGAGACATCAATAGGTATATGGAGCTTAATCTTATAAAAAAGTCAATCAGGAATAATTAAAAATGGAGTCCTATTCATGTATAACTTGTCTACATCTCTCATAATTGATCAGTCGGGATGGGAATTAACAATTGTTCCGCCTAGCGAATTAAACTACATTATAATCGGCCTCATCCCACTGAAAACCACTGTCATTATTTCTTATTGCGTAAGTTCCCAACACGACGTAAATTATACGCCATTTGTCTTCAGTGGCGTAAAGACACAAACTGTAGAGGAAACAGTGGAATTTGTTTTTTTTTTATTCTGAGATTAGAATTGGACTAGGACAGACAATTTTTCATTCGATTTATTTTTAAAGGAACCTCGATTATTTATTTCTTAACGCAATGATTTCTTGGAAATTTCTCGCAACTTCTTAAATAAACACGAGTTTCTTTATAAAAATAATTTAAACACAGACAGGCGAAATGCAAAACAAATAAAACGTACTTTTAGACACGACACAATAAATACAATTTTAATTTTCATGCACAATAAATTTTAAATTCGAAACTAAAATTCAGAATTTTCTTTCTACAAAATTAAAACACTTATTTCTTTCCACAAATTTTCTGTGAACTACACAGTTTATTTTGTGGGATCGCATCTGATTTGCGTCGTAATTATTATTTAGAACAAAGTATTTTTGTATACGTTGCTCTTCAAGGCTGAAGATGGAGGCAGAATGTTCCTCCGAAATGTTGGTATATTACTTACAAGTCTACACCGCGCTGCTAATCAGAAGGCCAAGACCATAATTACCGCCGTGAGAAAATCAGATCTCATATGAAGTATTCGTACTGAAACACAGTTCGATCCGCCACTGCAACCGCGTGCTGGATCGAACCAGAACCCACTGGTTCCATCCAGACAGGCAAATGGACCACGCAAGAACACAAGCGATGTACCGCCGTGGGCGGTTTCATTTCCCTGTCTCACCTGACCCTGATACAAAGGCGCCAATTCTCTACAAATTGCACGACCGTTCCCACAGTCTGCCAACAATGGCCGAAAAGAATTATAATATGAAAAGTTAAAACTTTTTCTAAGAGTTCTGTACACAAACATCATCGTAGGAAATACCAAAGAATAAATCTTACGTAACAAAGCCGTGTAGCAACAATGACAAGTCACACGGAAACAATTTCAGGATGTTATCATTGTTACATCAGACATTCAAACTTTATCATAAGGTTAACAGATTCACGACAAATGCTATTAAATTTTTAGTACCTTGTTTGAAAATGTCTCTACAAAATTATCTTCTTTCGAATACGATTCGTTCAGCTATGAGAAAACTGTCTGGAAATGACAACATTGTTGGTAACCTTAAATCGTCAACATGTTAATTAATTTTCCTTAAAAAGAAATGTCACTGTACACGCTACGTTTAGTAGTCGCAATAATGGGATCTTTTACCGTCGCGAAACCACAACGTAACATTTAAGTTTACTAAAGAATAAAACGAATATAAAGAGATTTATTCAACTACTGAATCCGGGTTCCATTTATACCTTTCCCTCTGTGTGCGCCAGCATTCTTCAACCGACCAATAGCAGTTGAATTTTTACTTACAGACAGCCAATGAGATGCGAGCAAAGATAGAATACGGCCCAGTGATCTGACACGGAAGTAATTTTAACATATGGTCTCATCTTCCTGCCTGTGGCATGAGAGTTGCAGATACTCGAAATATAATCACATTTCTTTTGCAATGTTTTGCTTCAAACCGTAGAACGTATGAGGGGGCCACTTCGGACCCTTTCTTAACTAGCTCCATGGGACAATGAACTTCTTGTACCACACATTATCTTTCTCTGTCAAAGAATTATGCAAATGTTTCCTGTAATTTTTACGATCGTGTGTTCGAAACTTCTAGCCAACTCTGCTTCAACAACACTTTCAGTGTAATAATGAACGTGATGGGATATAAAAGTTCGACTTAAATCGGACGGAGACCTCTCGTGTCGACTGCTAGATGCAAGGCATTGCGAGGAGCGTACTTTTTATCACTTACACACAAAAAAACCTTCAATCCACTGCACTTACTGATGAAATATGCCCTCATTTCAAAATCGAGAACACAGCCGAGAGCGGGTTGCCGCCTCGATTGTACATCGCACATATTACGACGTTCACATCAATTTGTCGAAAGCGTTTATCGTCACTTCCTTCTTTCACTTGGAAACTAATTAATGCATCACACTTTCCATCACTTTCCAAGAATAACAACATAACCTAACATAACCTAACTTGTTAAAAAACCTTCCATACCGCGCGATGTCGAATATTTATCTAAACTACATAAAATGATGCATACAAACAAAACTGTTTACAATTAGTGCCAAACGCGTTTCGACCTCAATAGGTCATCATCAGTGGCAAAAATATTAATTCATTAGTAATGATGATGACCTCTTCATGTCGAAACGCGTTTGGCACTAAGTGTAAACAGTTTTGTTTGTATGCATGATTTTATATAGTTCAGTTAAACTCCTTTGTTATTCTCATAGCCCAAAGGCCTCCATTGCCTTTCGTGTCTTCACAGCTCAAAATAAATATTTAAATTACTGCATCACACAAACGTTTCGACAATGATTCCAGTTTCTTTCATCTAGAACATTTACTATCATATACAAGTTTCTTACGATTCAAAATAACGTCACAGACATTGAACCTTGTAACAAACGAAACTATAATTTTAAAACTGAAAATTGTTTTCTCACTCTACGTGATAAAAAACGCATTGACGTAGGAACCCGAGAAGAATATTTGGGCGTAAAAGGAAGGAAGATACGAGGATAATATTAAAATTGATCTTACATAAAGAGGGTGTTGATTGGATTCAACAGACTCATGACAGTATCAAGTGGAGGGCTTTTGTGAGCACGGTAATAAACTCTCGTGTTCCATAAAAGGCGTGGAGGGGAGTTGATCGGTTGAGTAATTACGAGGTGAAAGTAAGATTAGACACATTAATTGGGTATCAATTAAACACGATGATTGCACAGAACTGGTAATCAGAAAGACTTCTTCTTAGCTTACAAGGTTTCGCGCATTAGACACGTTCCGAAGTTACACAAACCATCTCTTTCGTGGTCTTCCTAGACCTCGTTACCCTTGGGCCGTGTACCTGGAACATCTTACTGGTAATTTATATTCTGGAAACCGGTGAAACATGACCTTTCAACTTATCCCTGCATTCATTATGTCATCGGCCATTCTGTTAACGCCGAATAAATTCCATACAAGAAATATTCAGTGTAACAATTTCTCGCCATTTTCCCCCCCCAAAAAAAAGACATTGTTGAAGTAATTTATGACGACGAGCTCGCAGAAAAAGATTTGTCACTGGCAAGATTAAGAATTTCACGAAGCGTGAAATTCTGAGAACGAGCAGTTTTATAAGTAAGGGCGGGTCACATGTGCGTCGTTAAAGAGGAAGGCCGTGAGATTAGAAAGTAGAAAAAAAATGGGCATTCTACTCGCTAGTTCTAAATTAAATTATTTCTAGTTAAAGAGATAAAAAAAACACGCGCATTTTATGATCATAAACGAAATCCAGACAAAACAGAATAAAAGAAGCCAAAGGCAAACACTTTTTTCATTTTCCATTGTTGTCTACAGGACAATTTATTTTTACCGCGCCCAACAATGCAACAATCGAATGCGTCTCTGTTTCTCGTAAGTTAACTTTCAGGCAACAATGTCGGTTTCTAGAGCCAAGACTTCGAGGAATTTCAGCACTGAACCTCCCCCCCCTAAACAAATTAGGTTAACAACATGTCGCAATCAACTTTCTGGTTATCAAACGTAACGGAGAATGGTTCGTAAATAATGACGTATCCACGTAAGAGCAAAGCTACGACGATTCTGCGTTCAGCCAACTGGCAAGGTCACCCACCGGGCAGGGTCCTATCTCACAGCTAGTGTAAGCCTGAGGTCAAGGAAACCATCACACACCTCAGTGAGGAATGTGGGAATTTTTATTTACAACACACACATGCATTAAAACCTTCAGGCTTGCTACGTGATACAATGGAACACGCCTGTGATGGTTCATTGTCGCAACAGATGCCACTTTAAAACATCCAGGATGTAAACACGGGCTACGTCGAAGACACCAATTACAAAACTGCAGACCAAGGCGACAACAAACGGCGAAAATACATTTGCCTGCCTTTGTAGCGAATTCACACAAGAAAGTAAGACACACACCGAGAACCTACTAACGCAATATTTTCACTGCATGACCTCAATAGACCTTGAAGATGTCTGTGGCCTTACCAGCTGGTAAACACACAGAAAGTTTTAAATTAGGATACATTCTCACCTTCTTGGGGATCTCACAGATTACAAGCACCGTAACTACGAGATGCCTTGAACAAGACTTTGTGGGAAGATGACGAAACTATGACGTACAACTCTACGGAGATCCATAAAAATAATATTAAACGTAAATTTTTTAGGCACCCATTTTGGATGCCCCTCGAAAAAAAAATCATATTGGCGTCCATGTGGTGTTTTGTTGGCTATTTAACAATGATGTTTCGACTGAAAAGAATTACACAGCATTGAATAAATTATTGTAGGATGATGAAGTCAACAATGAGAAGGATTCAGAATGGGAAACAGAAGATGCTTACAAATTTTTTTGTCAAAAACGTTTAGGGAACGGCCCAATTCAGAGACGTAACTGTACGTGGGTCTTGAATAAATAGCGCACGAGCCGTTCTCACTGGCTCCAGATTGGAACAAGTGGAAGGCTCTTACGAATACATTAATGAATCTTCGGGTTACAAGAAATACAGGGAATTTATTAATTTGATGAACGACTATAAGCTTCTCAAAAAGGATTCTTCTCCATGGAGTTAGTATGAGGGATCAGGAAAAAGACGGAGTGGAACGATTTAAGGTTACGACTGCTGTGGGATCACCTAAATCAGGGACTGAACCAAGGAAATTCAAGGTAGCCGATCACCAGGCTGGGAAACTGTGGCGAGAGAAAAGATAAAAAAAAACAACAATTGAGGACGAATCCCTGGGATCGTGTTTAATAAATGAATTACCGACACAGCGTTCACCAAAAATTATACTTTTTTGTAATTAAAAATATCACTTAATTTATACATAAACTAATATATTTAAAGTAAGACCTTGAGAAATATAATCGATATTAAACTACTTTCTGCCATGTTCTCGCATCTAAATTCAAAAGTAAACTATGGCAAAGTATCGTACGCTCGGCAACACATAACGTACTATGGAATTTTTCTATAAGACAGTTTACAATCTTACAAAATAAAATCAATAAATACACCGAAGTTTCTCTCTCAGTTACGAGAAAAGATCACTATAAAACATCAAAGTATCCTAGAAGCCTATTATAGGCCAAATTCTGCGTAGGAAAGCGTCACGTAATAAATTTACAAGCGATTTCCTATATAAGCCGAGCTATCGACTTCTTCGATCGATTCTCCGGACAACAATTTCTGTTTTTCCTCCTTTGCCTTCTTGGGCGGCTTCTTTTTGCGACGATGAACGACGCCGTCTCCCTCGTCCATCATGCGGATCATCTGAGACTGATCGGAGGAGTCGATAGGAGCCACAGAAATATCTCTCACGGCTCGGAACTTACCGCAGTTGTTGAGGTGTTCATTTTCTAAGCGGAAGAAGTTCCATACAAACCTCCTACAAATCAAGTTAACATCTGAGGACCGCAAGCACGAGGTCGTGTTCCGACCGGGCTCTTAATTTTAAAAAAAATAAATAAATGGAACAGAACAGAATATAAGAGAAAGAAGGGAGAGACATGACGACGTCCATCTCGTTTTTATTTTTGTGTTTCGTCTTCATCCCTGAAGATGGAAGCAGTACATTTTTTCCAAAACACCAAAACCAAGAAAGCTTTTCCTCATTTGGTCAACCCTGGGAAGTATTCCTCAAAATTCATACTCGCCTCGTCTGCGTTCAGAGCACGATGGCGAGAAACTTCACGTCACCATACGCACAGAGCAGGTACGACATCATTAAAACAAAGGATGCCAGCAAATTTTTTGAGCGGAGTAACTCATAAGCCAGAGGCAACTCCAAACTCGAAACTCAAAAGACCACAGCGCCGCGAAAACTTCGAGCCTGACGACTCGAAATCAAAATTCTAATAAACAAATTACGTACCTAAACACTTCTAAGGGCGAGGTTATAGATGTCATTAAGTCTCCGCTGATGTACTCGGCCTCAATAAGGGCGTACGAATACGCCCAAGAAAACCTCAGTACGAGATCCTCGACTATGGCAAAATAGTAAAAGCTCTGGAAATGAAAAATTTAGCACTGAAAGGATCACGGAGTGAAAGACAAAGAACGAATCTAATAATAAATAAATAAAATAAATTATATGTTTGCGTAACTTGGAGTAACGTTCTCTGGACTCTCACAAAATATAATTAATGCCTGCGTCAAGAGACAGATTAAAAAAGTTAATTAACATTTTACCTCAATTAAAAATCAAAACCCAGCGTTCTTTAATATCACAAAGCGTACGTTTAATACGATTACGTGCAGTTTAATTCGAGAAAAACCTGGGAAGAAACATATAGTAGCGCGTTACTACAAATATGAAAATGAATCTACTTACTGTTGATGAATAGACAGTTTCCTCCCTGAGAAACTTGTTTTCGCCCGCTGATCTGTCAAACAAGCCCCAATCCATTTTGATGTCCCACGTGTAAGCATAGCAAGAGCTTAATATCGACGCAAACACCCACAGGTACAAATACGGATTGTCCAGCGAATCCTCGTAGCCATCTGGAACACAACGTAATTTTCTCTTCATTTATCCTCATATTAAAGTCATCAACAAAGAACACAAATTATTATAAAAAAGACTTGACGCAGACGTAGGAGGATTCTCACCGTCATACATCGAACGCAAGGTTCCGAACAGAACGACGAGGAATGTCGACGAATACTTTCCGGCGTTGACCAGATGAGGAAAAGCTTCTTTCGTGTCGCGGTACCGTCTGAGGCACTGCGCAAAGCGAAACCATGCCGGAAGGCAGTTCACGATCGGTCTCACAATCCAGTCCCTCTCCATGCATTCGCTTGTTTCTGCGAATAACATCATCAACATTAACAACATCAACAGTAACAAAATGAACAACGTGCGATACTTTACTGGATTAGAGGGATTATTAATGAATCAGGCTCAAAACACATTTGCTTACATCAAATTTCAATAAAAATCAACAACAATGGTCATAGAAAAATCAACAATAGCAATGAAAAACAACAATAGCAATGAAATTATTAAATGTAGTGAAAAACAAATTTGAAAATAAATAACCTTAAATGACCTTAACTCAACAATCGGAAAATTGCGAAAAAATTTAATTATGTAGGAAAATCAAAATTGACCAATCGGGACGCAATTTTTTCTTAATCCTGTAACCTTAAACGAGGATTCCGCCCGGAAGCGAAAGCGACAGTACCTCCAGCATTTAACCAGTCGCCGTTCCTTACATAAAAGCAGATGAGGAACTGAAAATCAAGAAGTGCCGACACGAGACTGTTCAGTTGATCGGCGAGCCAGAAATCGGCAAAGCCCACATGAAAGAACGGCGCTGCGAGAATCCTTCCCTGGTGGAAGAAAAGAAAAACAGAACATCACATGATTCCGTCAATCTCTCACGTCTACTATAATTTTACGGACAGACGAGTAAAAGAAGTCACGGTCTCGTAGGGCTTCTAGCGGAGAAGTTTGCCACGTTTAATCTCTTACCATGGGAAGTTTTTTCAAGAAATTCACCGCGCTTCGACGTGGAATGCACACAATCTCGAGAAATATATTTTATTAAAATTCCTACAAAAAATCTGTTTACGTAAAAACAGATTTTAACACAAAGTTAGGAAAATATCAATAAATTTAAAATTATTGGCTTATAAGGAAATACTTACCACGACTCGTAACGCCCAGAACCGCGCCTCGTGTCTGAAGACTTTGATGGGATTAAGGACAAACACAAGCATGATGACAGTGAGTGCCAGCGGGTTTACGTATGGCGGAATACTCAGCGAGGCGCTGTACAGGAAGCTGAGCAGACTGAGGGTCCAGACGACACCGAAGATGGCGGCGAGTTCCATCAGGTGCTGCTCGGACAGGTGGTTCCGAGGATCCAGTTCAAAGATGAGCACGTGATTCACGCCGGACGAGCGCCATCCATATATGTTTACACCCATGAGGAACAAGAATTGTATGATAAGCAGTGGCCCACGATACAGTCGGAATGCTACCTTCAGGTTGTCACGAGAGCCCTCATGAAATATCGCTGCCAGGAAATATATTTAAATAGATTTCAAAACAAGCATTAAAAGTAATTGAAGTACATCTAAAAACTTGTAATTTTATGAAATAAACAGGGGCATCCTCAGGCCCTACCTAAAGCGGCAACTTAAAATCTGAAGCGGCGTCATCGCCGTAGCAACGATCATTTTCCAGTCTTATGACAAAACAGACGTCGTACATGACCGTCAGAGAATAAGACTTTCCTGACACCTGTTGGTGATAAATGAAAACGCGACGCCCAAGTCACGATCCTGCCCTGAAGTTGCCTAGTGTGAACGCCATCTTAAGTCACGAGTCTACGTCAACATTCCGACGAAAGGGATCGGAACTGATTTACTGTGAGTAGACGACGGTCTGCGTCATTCGCTCCCGACGCGTGCCTCAAGACGGACTTACCTGAAAGCACGACGACGAGGAAAAGCACGATAAATGAGCCTGAGAACAGCCCCACTTTGAAAGTCGTCCACGGACTCTGCTGCTCGCCGAGCGGAGGCACCCTCAGCCTCTTCATGGCCTTCTGACGATCGCCACCCTCCAGATCCGTCGTCACAGTCGTCTCCGTCTCGCTGATCAGACGGTCTATGTCCTTATTCGTGTTGATGTGAGAGGTCTCTACGTATTCCACTCTCCACCGAACTCCGGTGTCCACCGACAGTAACTGATTTATAAAGAAGGAAAAAAGTAACGAGTAAATTAGAGTTGCAGGTTCGAATCTGTCAGTAAAATTAAAAAAAAAATGAAAAAAAAAGTAACGAGCAAATTAGAGTTGCAGGTTGGAATTTGTCGGTAAAATTAAAAAAAAAAATTATTAAAAATTATTAAAGATGTGGCAATTGCAAAGGATTTTTCAGGGAGTATAACTTCGTGCTCCGTTGCTGTGTTCGAAAAGACCTGTACAGAATCACTGAACACAAACTGATATTTTTTTTCACAAATCATAACGCACCTTGTCATGTTTCTTCAGGATCTTCCTGAAGCCTGTGAAATTAAGATTCTGATAATTCTGGAGCAAAATCAGACTGAGATAGAATTCACTGAAAGCCAGCTTCAGCTCCTGGATCTTGCGAGGCGGAACGTTTGATTTTCCTCCCGTCTTCTGTCTCAACTGAGATTTGTTGTTGTTTCGGTTGTCACCTAACGAAATTCTCAATTCATTTTGTAACGCCGCAAATTTACGCGTCGCCTCAGCCATTTTTTCTGAAACAACATTAAATATAAATACAATTATGTACGTAATAAGCCTGGGCCTTAGAAAAAATGCCACCAAAACCAAACTAATTATAGCTTAATATTAATTTTCTTCACCAATTGCTAATTATGCTTTTTTTTCTTCTTAACCAACAATTTCTTAATTTGTTGACTTCCTTGTTATTAAATAAATACTTTAATGCCTTTTCAGCTGAATTTTCTAGCTGGAGTAAAGTTAGGAATGTTCCAGAATCATACAATGAGAACCACAACAAAAACATCTCTCGCTCGTGAAACAGACGACTAATCTGAGTCTACGAGATAAGAACATAAATACAGCAACTACAAGTCTACAACCCAGAAGAACGAATTTATTTCCATTTAAAATAAAATTGTCATCATCTGGTAGTTACCCGAGTAGAATGTATTTATTTTTGTGAGTTCATGATCACAGAAATGGAAAAAATGTTCATCGAAGTTGGCGAAGTGTCTTCTGAGAACTTCTGGTTCTACTGATTCTGCAGAAGGGGCTTCCTCAACAGCTGCATACAACATCGCCTTCATTTCCTGGAACACAATCAAGACGACATAAACCCTTCATGCACACAAGCTCTTTCGTAAATGAATGTTGTAATAAATATTTTTAAAATCAGATTTCTTGTAAAAACTAATTAATTCTAATTAAATATTGACAAAAAGTAGTTACGTCTTCATCCAAAATACTCTTAAACTGAGCATCTCGGGATTATTATACATCACCCCCTTACAAAATTCACAAGCCATGTCTAAATTTAATTCCAGAAACAAAAGAAGATCAGCTAGAATTCTTTCACACGACATTACGCCTTGAACAAACGCAAAAATAAATGTACCATACACGATTTGTAGTAAGTAATCTTATAATTAAACTATAAATTTACTATGAGCCTACATTTAATTAAGTATAGTCAAAATTAACTAAATGTAAGACGTTCATAAAATGACAGACACATTATCACGTAAAACATAAATTGGACTCGTTCCAAAATCAGCCTGGGTAATTTCAATACGTAACTTTCTGTATTTACCCATTAAATTATGAGATGGTAAAGTTGCGTCATATTGTGATATAATAAATATGTATTATTTAAATCTTGTCCGTCTAATCACAATAAATTTCTTATTAAATATTAAAACATTAAATTATATCAAATTCTCTGTAATTAGTCAAGTACTCTGCAGTAGTTACCACGAAACTGCACGCTTCAAGGTCAGAGGAGTCCTCGCGAGTGAAGACAACTCAGGATTTGCAGCACAGCAAAACGAGTCTTTGACTTAAGAGTCAGACGCCTTTGAAGCAAGCAATTTTGAGACTCCCACTGCAGTACAAAAACGATACAAAGTCGTACTTCATAACTTATGTACTGTTTCCTCCACTCCGGAGTAATGTGGGCTGTCAGATGTTCAGCAAACTTCATGGTGATGCTGTGTGACAGACTGTATCAGATCAATGTCAGGTGCTGGCTCC